>APFE031349737.1:0-13502 GCA_000404065.3 Pinus taeda
AAGCTAATAACAGATAACGCAGCAGCATTCAGGGCAAAAGAATTGGTGGAAATGTGTGATTCGATGGGTATTAAACTTATTCATTCCACATCCTATTACCCCCAAGGGAATGGTTTAGCAGAATCCTCTAATAAAAGTCTGATTAGGATAATTAAGAATTTGTTAGAGGATAATAAAAAGAATTGGGATGCCAAGCTTAAATATGCACTTTGGTTAGAGTGACTATCAAGAGATCTACAGGCTGCTCTCCCTTCAAGCTGGTATATGGTACTGATGCCATTTTTCCAATTCAACTTACACTCCTAGTGGCAAAGTTGCTTCAAACAGCGCAGAATGAAGAGTATGATATGGCAAATAGAATCACTGATTTAACAGAATTGTATCAGATTCGAGAACAACTGGTTGAAAAAGCTACAGCACATCAACAAAAGGTCAAGGAAGCCTTTGACAAAAAGGCAAAAAGAAACAATTTCCGAGTTGGGGATTTGGTCATGAAATGGGATGCTTTTAAAGAAAAGAAAGGCAATCATGGGAAATTCGATGCTCTCTGGACAGGCCCGTTCATTATTTCATAGATTCAAGGGAACAATACCTTCATACTGAAAAGTATGGAAGGGGAGACAGTTTTTGATGGCCCAGTTAATGGGCGGTTTTTGAAAAACTATGTCATTTAAGGTCTCTAGCCTTAAAGCTGTAAATATTTTGCTTTTATCGGTTGTTAGTGTAGCTATAGTAGACTCCATGCCCAATGGAGCACTAGGAACTTTTGCTAATTTGGTTTGTTGTGGGAAAGGCATTGATCTGCAGGTTCTTGAGACCTCACAGGGAGGATCTCATCCCCAGAAGGAGCCAGTGTTAGCTCTGTTATGTAAAAGGATAAGAAAATGGATTCAAGCACTCTCAAAGGCTGCAAACACACCTAAGTTCATGCCAAGCGAACCATTTCTGATGTTCAATTCTCCAAATTTTGGCTAAAATCTTCCTACCGGTTCAAGAAGTTGCAAGAGGAAAGCCCTTGGAGGAGCGGAAATACACTACTGGGAGGTACAAATACTCTAAATTCATGAAAAATCTCAAATCGTAGGCTTAAGGGTCCGAAATCATATCAGCCATTGGATTTGGCCGATCAACGATCCAGATTGCGTCGGCATACTGCAGTCGGAGCAGGCGGGCAGTGGCAGCGACTCAGGAGACCTCACCGATGAGCAATCGCCGATATCGCATCGGCGGGTCGCAGTGGAGGACTTACAAAAGAGGTTTGGGCCTTTATATTTGGCGATATGCAATCGCCGACATCACATCGCCGATATCACGTCGGCATATCGCATCGGCGTTTGCAAAGGGGGCAGGGCCTTTTGCATGGTTATGTTTGCGATGCGATAAGCCGAACCCGATGGCGCTATAAATTATTTCACATAAATTTTCGGGTCCGCGGTGATATCGCCATCGGCGCTTTTAAAAGGGGCGGAGCTTTTATACAAGGCATGTATGCGACCCGATGGGTCGGACCCGATATCATTATGAGTGATTCTTCATAAAATTTCAAGTCCGCGCAAAGGTCTTTTTCAATATATTTCGTGTATAAGGGGAACACAAAGGAAAGCTTAATAAGTGCCGATAGCGATGAAACCCGGACCCGATGGGGTCCGGGAGGTAAAGTTTATATATTTTCAGTTCCGGCGAAGGCATTTCTTTGTGTTTTTCAGTGTTTTTATATATGTTTCCAAATATGAGGAATCGGTGGTATGGGCCCATTTCGCAGTCGGCATATCGCAATCGAGGAAATCAGTGGTGCATAGCAAATTGCATGTATGGATGCCGATGCGATGAGGCCCGGACCCGATGGGTTTTCAAAGCAAAATGGCATAATATTTGAGGTCCGCAAAAGCCATTTTTATGATTTTGGGACATTTTTACATGTATTTTCGAATACAATGAAACAGAGGATTGGCCGGTTAAGATATGCAATGCGACCCGAAAGGCAGACCCGATAGAAAAAATATATGTGTGTGGGCCATTGATATTCAAAAAATAGCAAGGTGGGTGGTATTTCTCAGTGGCGCAGAGATGATGAAAGCAAGCATGCAGTAGTACAGCACAGTAGGTAGCTGCCTTCAAATAACAGTATGGCCAAGCAGGAAAGAGGACGTGCCCCAAATAGATCAACATTTATTAGTCATGATGAAGCCATTTCAATGTTCAGCGACTGCAGTTAATCAGCAGTATGGCCGAGGAGGAAGTAGGACAGCGCAGATCCAGTCAAAGCATTCAATGGCTATGGGCTTCACCCATATTTCATTCCACCTACCCAAAAAGGACCGCAGAGCACCAGAGAGGGGCAAATCTATTCAAAACACAGTCAGATTGGTATTAGAGGGCCATTCCTAAATGTAAATATGGTTGGTGGCCATTTATGGGCTCCTCCACGCATTGTTTAACAGAGATATTTTGTATTGTAACACTATATATACTCAGAACTCAGATGTAATCAGACGATGAGTGTTTGATGAATGAGAGCTTATTGTAGCCTTCTAACTTCTGAAGACTGTAACTACTTTGTAACCTGCAGCATCTGGTCTTCATTTCCAATTGATACAAGCTTCTTTTGCTGTTAATTGCTCACTTTCCATTTCTTCTTCTTGTTCCAGGCTGTGCCTGTTTTGCATTCGTTCATTTGCTATAAATGTTAGCATTAGAGGGGCTGTCATCCCACCTCTGTGTTAGAATTTGGCATGTATAACTGAACATGTATGCAGGTTTCTGTTGTTGTAATGCATAGAGAGCTATCATCCTGTCTATGTATTAGAATCCAGATTTACAGACCTTTTACTAGTTGCCGCCGGCCATCACAGGGTCCTGTGCATCCGCTGGGGTGATTAGTTTTCTTCATTGTCACCTTTACCTTAAGCTGTGAGTAATTGGTGGTTAAAAGCCTTGTAGTCTGGGGTGTTCACCCATGTCTGGGGTCAGTCATAGTAGAAGTGGTTATCTGGCTTAAAGGTGCTACACATCCTCCGTTTATCCATCATTTCATCTGATAGAATTGTTAAATTTTTAATGTTCCTGAGCATCACTGATATACAACCTAAGTGAGTTTCTTGGGGTGATAACAAGCACCACATACCAAATGCTCTTGGAAGGTAAGAAAGTTCTAAACTTTCACCTCCAGGATGCATTTTGATACCACCTCGGACACCTTTGTGTTCCTTAAAGCAAGCATGCCAAGATGATTTGGGAGGTGCACTACAATCAGGTAGCTAAAATTTTAGGGGTAGAATAGACAGTGGCAACGTTGCGAAGTATTTTAATTGTCCAAACCTTCAACAAGATGTTGGGAAGTACAACATATCCTACACTACCTGCGCCATTGCCAAACCTACAATCAATAAACAAGGCCTGTACACTCCTATGCCTACTCCTAATCATCCCTGGGAATCCATCTCCCTGGATTACATGTTGGGCCTTCCTTCTACCAAGCATGGCAACGACTGTGTTTTCATGGTTGTCGATAAATTCTCTAAGATAGCCATCTGGAAGCCTGCAACAAGACTGTCATAGCACAAGCCATTGCCAAACTCTTATTTGAATGAGTATGGATACACTTTGGGATCCCACAGTCCATTATATCATATTGGGACAACAGGTTCCTAAGTACATTCTAGTAAAGCCTCTATTTGTTGTTGGATACCAAGCTCACTAAGTCCACGATCCTCCACCCCCAAACTGATGGCCAAACAAAGCTCATCAATGGGATGATCGTGTACATCCTACACATGTACAACTCAAATCATCCATGCACATGGGATGAAAACCTCCCCTATCTCCAACACAGTTACAACAGAGCTCTCCACAGATCAACTGGCCACAACCCTTTTTAGGTGGGGTTGGGATTATAGCCATTATGTCCCATTGATGTTGTCATGCCACTTGCAACTACCCAGGTAGATTGGGCTCATGTCTAGTTCGAAGTTGATAGAGCAACCACCTTCATTGAATGCATTCAATCCATCTGCCAACAGGTCCATGACATATTGGATAGAGCAAATGCTAAGTACAAATAGTGTCATGATCACATCAATTACCACACAAATTCTAAGTGGGTGAGAAAATCTAGTTACATTTGCAAAAGGAATGCCCACTGCAAGCTTCTCCTGCTCCAATATGGGCCTTACACCATCACTAAGGCTCTAGGAGACAATGCTTGCAATCTTAGCATTCAACCATTCCTTGGCCCGCACCCAGTAATGAATGTGGACCGGTTGCAGCCATACTTTCCCCCATTGTTGAACACATCAGACATTGTTGAGAAGCTAACATTAATAGGGCTCAACCCATGTTGTATCGAATAGGCCATGACTAATAGGATCATGGACACACAAATCAAGAACACTTCCCAGTAGAGGATCCAACAATATTGAGTTCTCAAAGCAGGCCAACACTTTCACCAAGGCAAGTGGCTCACCAAGGACCAGGTTTAACAAAAATTTCCTCACCTCATGGAGGCTCTGCACACAATGGGGACCATTTCTTCCTAAGGGATGAGGACTGATCCGATTGGATATTGGTGGACACCCGCCTATTCCACCTGAACCTCCAATTGTTTCATCAGTTTCCTTGATTATAGCATAATTTAGCATTTTTAGCAGTTTTTTGGGTCCTGAACTTCTGGAGTTGTTTGGACCCCCTAAATGATGTTTTTTTAGGTCCACAAATATTGTAGTTTTCAGAGAGGTATTTCTTACAAGGTATCATAGACGCCAAACAAAGATCATATGTCCAAGTTATGACCTTGGGAAGTTGCATGTCCAACTAACCCCAACAAGGCCCACAAACTCTTGGCATTCCATCTCCTAGGGTTAGGGTTTTGGTTGTTTAGCGTTTCCCTTTGTTGTTTAATAATAAAAATCCCTTGAGCCTAATCGTAACATAGTTCAGAGGTGTGTATCCACCACATGTATTCTCAAAGATAAGCTACCATCACCCTAGCTAGTTTATTTCCATTATGTATGTAAGTATCTTTCAGTTCTTTGAAATTAATGAAATGAAGATTTATTCTTGTTGCATCTCTATTTTTATGTTTATATCTGTATTTTGTTTCATTCCTACATAAGCTTAGATCACATAGATGGTAGGTTCTTGGATACACCTAACAGGAGAGGCAGTAGTTATGGGTTCTATTCAAATTATGGTTCAGATAGGTACCATGGTCATCATCGCTATCCTCAGTACAGGAGGAGTGAGATGGGATATTTTCTGGATGAGTTCAAGAAAGCTAAGCCTCTTACATTTGATGGAGAGTTGAAGAAACCAAAATATGCATAGGCGCAATTACTTGGGAAGAAGAAGTTCTTTGAGTTGCACTATTATATAGAGAACATGAAAGACACAATAGCTATTTTCAATCTCAAAGGGAAAGTAGACATCTAGTGGGAATATGTCAAGCATGTTAGAGGCATTAAGACAGAGGAATTTAGTTGGCATGAGTTCAAAAGGATTTTCCAAAGTAAGTACTTGTCCAAGAGATAATATGATGGTAAGATTAAGGAGTTTTGTGAGTTGAAGATGGATTATATGACTAATGGGGAGTAAAGAATAAGTTCCTGGAGTTGAGGTATGTGCCTTACCTCAAGGATGAGAAGAAAAAAAAATTCAAAGGTTCATCAGTGGGTTTCCATTAGTATTCAAGGATCAGATTGAGTATGATTAGCCTCGGTCACTAGAGGAGGTCATTGGGAAGTTGAAGCATTGTTATGAGCAATCAAAGCATAATATTGAGCCTAGCAAGCTTGGAAAGGGAATGGCATGAATAAATGAAAGTGGCCACCGAAGAATTAAATACCCCAGGATGTAGGTGAGAAGGAAAAAGTTTCTCTTTACAAGAACTTTAATGTGGTAGAGAAGGGATATGGACCTCATCCTGGAGAGCAGTAGAATAAGGGTAGTGGTAGAGAATCGTTGCAGTGTTTGATTTGTGGCAATGATCATTGCAAGAAGGATTGTATGTTGTATTAGGGTGGCAGACCTCAGATCTATAGTGCTCAAGAGGTGCAAATAGTTGGGGATGTTGGACAAAGTATTCCTAGTATCTATGCAAAATTTGATAACAAGTAGGCGGATCACTATGCATCCATTATGGATATGGAAGATGAGCTCTGTGATCGAGTTGTTACCATTTTGATTGACCCTGGATCTAATTATAGTTATGTTAATCTTCACTTGATGGATAAGTGTGGTTTGAATAAAGAAGTGCATGAAGAGTCTTGGTTGGTGCAGTTCGCTACAGGTACTAAGAAAAGAGTTCATCATTAGGTAAGAGATTGTGCATTTGTGCTGAACAGAATGCCTACACCATCACATATATATTCTTCCATTAGTATCATACAATATGCTTTTGGGTATGGATTGATTGTACCTTCATAAGACTAAGGTTGATTGTTACAAGAAGGATTTTGAGTGCTTGGGTGATTATAGAGAAAAGAGAATCTTAAAAAGAAAGAAGACTACATCAGTAAGAATGGTTACAATTATGCAGGCAAAGCGTAGTTGCAAGAAAGGTTGTGTATTGTTCGTAGTGAATGTTTCCATTGATAAAGGTAAGGATGTTGAGGATGCGGAAGTATTGAAGAGGTGTCCAGTTTTGCTTTAGTTTCAGGATGTATTTCTAGCAGAAATTTCATAGTTTCCTCCTCATAGGGAAGTGGCCTTCACTATTGAGTTGGTACTAGTTAGCACCAACATCAAAGGCACCTTCAATGATGAGCACTCCAAAGTTAGTGGAACTTAAGTTGCAATTAAAGGAAATGCTTGAAAAAGGATACATTAGGCCAATTGTGTCACCTTTGGGTGCAACAATATTATTTTTTAAGAAGAAAGATGGTACTCTCAGGTTGTGCATTGATTACATGCAGTGGAACAAGGTGATGATCAAGAACAGGTACCCATTGCCTCAAATTGATTACTTGTTTGATCAGTTGAAGGGATAAATAATTTTCTCAAAGATTGATTTGAGATAATGATATCATTAGGTATGAATCAAAGAATAGGACATCTACATGACTACTTTCTGGACCGAGTATGGGCATTATGAGTTTGTTGTGGTTCATTTTAGTTTAATTAATGCACCATCTACTTTCATGTTTTTTATGAATAGTGTTTTGCATCCTAATTTGGACAAGTTTGTGATAGTATTCATTAATGACCTAATGATATATTCTAAGAATGAGGAAGAGCACAAAGAACACCTAGAAGCAGTGTTAAGACTGTTGAGATAGCATCAATTGTATGCCAAGCTTACTACGTGTAGTTTCTTTCAAACTAAAGTTCATTACTTGTAACATGTTGTTTCCAAGGAAGGCATAACAGTGGGTTCAGAAAAGATCAGAGCTATCATGGAATGGGTAGCTCCTAGGAATGTGGATGAGGTCAAATCATTCATGGGGTTAGCAGGTCATTACAGAAGGTTCATCAGGAACTTCTCACAGATTGTCTATATTATTACATCCTTGCAGAGAAAAGGAAAGACATTTCAATAGACAAAGGAATGTACAAGCAATTTTGAGCAATTGAAGTAGCTACTTACAAATGCTTCAGTTATAGAGATTGCATATCCAAATAAATAATTTGTGGTGTGTACATATGCTTGCAAGAGATGACTGGTTGGAGTCTTGATGCAGGAGGGATAGGTGGTATGCTACGAGTCAAGGAAACTGAATGAGCATGATCAAAATTATGTGACTCATGATCTTAAGTTGGTAGCAATCATTCATGCATTGAAGATGTGGGGGCACTATCTTCTTAGCAAGAGGTTTTTTTTTATGAGTGATCATGGGGGGTTGAGTTACTTGTTTGACCAACCAAATATGAATGCTAGACAAGCTAGATGGCTATCCACACTCAATGAGTTTGACTTCAAGATCAGGTAAATTAAGTGTAAGCAGAACGGGGTTGTAAATGATCTTAGGAGAAGAGTGCAGGTAAATCACATTGTAGTTATGAGTTCATATAAGACAAACTTGTAGGAGCAGATCTTATAGGCATGGCAGCATGATGACAAGTATCAACAACTTAAGCACAGGTTACAACAGCAGAGTACAGGTGATGAAGATGTGCGATTATCATCTCACGATAGATGGTTTGGAGAGATTTAGGGACAAGATCTATGTGTCGGACAACAGTGAACTCAAGAAGCTTATCTTGAGATAATTTCATGTTAAGTTGTATTCAGGTCAGCCAAGATATTTGAAGACATTGATAGTTGTGAAGAAGTTCTACTATTGGTTGAACTTGAAGAAAGAGGTTGTTGAGTTTTTCGCAAGGTTTTTGGATTGTCAATAGATAAAAGTAGAGTCTAAGCATCTAGGTGGATTATTGCAATTGATTCCTATTCCGGAATGGAAATGGGAGGTCGTTTCCAAGATTTCATCATAGGTTTGTCAAGGACATCTACACAACATGATTCCATCATGGTTGTGGTTGACAGGTTGACCAAGGCAGCCCACTTCATTCCAATGAAATATACTAATTCAGTTAGTGAGGTAGCTCATGTCTTCATCAGGGAGATAGTGAGATTGCATGGTATTCCTAAGAAGATTGTATCCAAAAGAGATGTCACGTTCACTTCAAGGTTTTGGAAGGAGTTGTTTTCAAATTTAGGGACCGAGTTGACTTTTAGTACAACTTATCATCCGTAGATAGATGGACAGATAGAGAGGATTAACAGGATTCTAGAGGATATGTTAAGGATGTATGTCATGCATCAGCAGAGGAGGTGGAGGAGTATCTTCCACTAGTAGAGTTTGCATATAATAATGGGTATCAAGAGTCCTTAAGGATGTGTCTGAGTCTATTTGAGGCACTTTATAGGCGAAGTTGTAATAATCCAATCAATTAGAGTAACCCAATGAACAACGTGTTGATTGGGCCAGACGTGTTGGCATAAATTGGATAGGAAATCTACGTTATCATGAGGAATCTAAAAGTTGCATAGGAAAAGTGGAAGAATTATGCAGATCAACACGGGGTATTTAAGGACTTTCAAGTTGGGGAGCATTTGTACTTGTGCATCAAGCCTAAGAAGACCTCCTTGAGGATTGGATCTTGTGCTAAGTTGTCACCTCGGTATTGCGGGCCTTTTGAGATCCTTGAGAGGATTAGACGAGTGACCTAAAGACTTGCACTGTCGGCGACAATGAAAGTACATGATGTTTTACATATTTCATTGCTTAAAAGATATGTGAAGTATGTTGATGATGTGATTAAATGGTATGTATTGCAAGTGGACCAGGTATGGGAATTATGAGTTTGTTGTGGTTCCTTTTGGTTTAACTAATGCACCATCTACTTTCATGTTTTTGATGAATAGTGTGTTGCGTCCTCTTTCGGACAAGTTTGTGATAGTATTCATTGATGACATAATGATATATTCTAAGAATGAGGAAGAGCATGAAGAACACCTAGAAGCAGTGTTAATACTGTTGAGAGAGCATCAGTTGTATGCCAATCTTAGTAAGTGTTATTTCTTTCATACTAAAGTTCATTACTTGTGACATGTTGTTTCCAAGGAAGGCATAACAGTGGATTCGGAAAAGATCAGAGCAATCATGGAATGGGCAGCCCCTAGGGATGTGGATGAGGTCAAATAATTCATGGGGTTAGCAAGTTATTACAGGAGGTTGATCATGAACTTCTCATGGATTGTCTATCTTATTACATCCTTCCAGAGAAAATGAAAGAAATTTGAATAGATAGAGGAATGTGTAGGCAATTTTGAGCAGTTGAAGCAGTTTCTTACAAATGATCCAATTCTCAATATTGCATATCTAGATAAAGAGTTTGTGGTGTGTACATATGCTCGCAAGAGAGGACCGAGTGGAGTCTTGATGCAAGAGGGATAGGTGGTATGCTAAGAGTCAAGTAAATTGAATGAGCACGAGAAAAATTATGTGACTTATGATCTTAATTGGCAACAACCATTCATGCATTGAAGATGTGGAGGCACTATCTTCATGGCAAGAGTTTTCTTTTGATGAGTGATCACAGTGGGTTGAGATACTTGTTTGAGCAACCTAATATGAATGCTAGATAAGTTATATGGTTAGCCACACTCAGTGAGTTTGACTTCAAGGTCAGGTACATTAAGTGTAAGAAGAAAAAGGTTGTAGATGCTCTTAGGATAAGAGTGCAAGTAAATCACATTGTAGCTATGAGTTCATATAAGAAATATTTGTAGGAGTGGATCTTCTAGGCAGGGTTGCATGATGACAGGTATCAGCAACTTAAGCACAAGTTACAACGGTAGAGTACAGGTGATAGATATGTGGATTATCAAGCTCTATTGGCCAAAATTGAAGAAAGAGGTTGTTGAGTTTGTCGTAAGGTTTTTGGATTGTAAATAGATAAAAACATAGTGTAAGCATCTAGGTGGATTATTAGTATTTGATTCCTATTCCAAAATGGAAATGGGAGGTCATTTCCAAGGATTTCATCATAGGATTGTTGAGGACATCTAGACAACATGATTCCATCATGGTTGTGGTTGAGAGGTTGACCAAGGTAGCCCACTCCATTCCAGTGAAGTATACTAATTCAGCTAGTGAGGTAGCTCAGGTCTTCATCACGGAGATAGTGAGATTGTGTGGTATTCCTAAGAAGATTGTATCCAATAGAGATGTCAAGTTCACTTCAAGGTTTTCGAAGGAATTTTTTTCAAATTTGGGGACCGAGTTGGCTTTTAGTACAGCTTATCATCCACAAATAGATGGACAGACAGAGAGGGTTAATAGGATTCTAGAGGATATGTTGATGATGCATGTCATGCACCAGTAGAGGAGGTGTGAGGAGTAAGGATTCCACTAGTAGAGTTTTCATATAATAATCGGTATTAAGAGTCCTTGAGGATGAGTTTGTTTGAGGCACTTTATGAGCGGACTTGTAATACTCCCATTAATTAGAGTGATCTAGTGAACAAAGTACTAATTGGACCAGACATGTTGGTAGAAATTGAACAAGAAATGTAGGTTATCATGAGGAATTTAAAAATTACATAGGATAGGGAGAAGAGTTATGCATATCAACACAGGGTATTTAAGGACTTTCAGGTTGGGTAGCATGTGTACTTGTGCATTAAGCCCAAGAAGAGATCATTGAGGATTGAATCATGTGCCGAGTTGTCACCTCGGTATTGCGGGCCTTTTAAGATCCTTGAGTGGATTGGACCAGTGACCTACAGACTTGCACTGCCGACAATGAAAGTACATGATGTTTTCCATGTTTCATTGCTTAAAAGATATTTTAAGTATGTTGATCATGTGATTAAATGGTATGTATCGCAAGTGGAACTGAAAGGAGAATTCCTGCGGGAACCTCAGTGCATATTACGATGGAAACAGTGCATGCTCCGGAACAGAGCAATCGAGCAAGTTAAAGTGTAGTGGAATCCCCTTGGGCCCGATGAAGTTGCATGGGAGATGGCTAATCAGATGCAATAAATGCGCCCCTTATTATTTGTCAGTTGAGGCAAAGGAGTTTTGATATATGTACATATCTACGTATGGTTATTATTGTAAATATTGCAATGAGTTGTGTTATAAAGTTGCAATAAGTGGTATGATTGTCATGTTGTTTTTGCTTTTTAGAAAGTTTTTATTGTAAATACTGCATCAAGTTAACTTATAAAACCACATGGGTAATATTTTTTGCTTTTCAACAATATTAATGGTCATAGGTGTCATTGAACATCCAAGATGATGTTCCCTCAAGAGGAAGTGGTTTGTAACAACCTCGAGTTAAACGTTCATGTAATAAAGTGTAATAAATGCAAAATAAGACCAAGGTCATGGGACACGTATTCCAAGTTGAATGTTGGGAAAAACATACTAGTGGGCGTCACTTTCAGTTTATTTATGGCTAAGGAAATTGGCAAAGGCAAAGAGGCATTAATTGGAATTTTATTTATGAAAATAAAGGAGAATAAGAGAAAAGGGAGATGAAAGGTCACAAGTTTTCATGAGAGGGGAATTTATGGAAAAATATACAAAAATGAGGAAAATAGAGGCATCTATGATAAAAAGGTTTTTGAGGATCAATTCATAAATTTTTGTCAGTTTGGCTTTGGAATTAGTTTGAGAGAGAGAAGAGAACCAAGAGGAGGAAGCAAGAAAGCAATGAAAAGAAAGCAAAGGAAGGACAAGGAAAATAAAGGATAAGTAAGGAAGGTTGGATCAAGCATCTTAAACATGAGGATTTAGCAGGTAACATGTTGCATGTGTGATTTCCTAGCTTATTTGTGAATGCATGGTACATGCATTTGTTCATTTCGTTCACTTGATATCATTGGCATGTGTTTTGTTGGGTTTGATAGTGGTTTCAACCTTGCCTTTCCATTTCCTAGATAGCCATGGTGTGATGGGATTCTTTGTTGGTTGAGCTTTGGATTGTCGGAAGGTTTTTGGAAGCAGGTGAGGTGGTCTTAGGAAAATTCCTAAGGGTTGGGGATGGAGGTGTTTTAATCTCTGGGATTCCCTCAACAGGTGGGAGAAGACAAGTAAATTCCTCAAGTTATTGGTTGTTGAAAAATGTAGCAAGAAATTATCAGTTTGATTTTGCCTTCATTAAATTGAGAAAATTTGAATTTCCACATCAATAGATAACTTGGATGATGTTAACTTGTGTGACATGGCTTGTGTCACCCAATTTACTCAATAAATTCGAGTTGGAGGAAATAGTGTTCAGTTTAGAATGTGTGATTGCTAATTTGTAGCAATCAAGATCAGTATCTCGTGTTGTTTTCATTTAAACTAGTTCCAACTTTTGGAGGAACTAGTGGAAGGTCAGTTAGGCAGTGGGACTTCAGTCAAACTCAGTGATAATCCAATTAACTGATCAATCAGCCAAAAATAGCTAGTGCATGCACAGAACTTGAGTTCCCATTTGAGGTGGAGATTCCAAGGTAGTATAACATCAGTTGTAGACTAGTCTTGGGTGTACATGTGTTGCATGCAGTTAGATGTTCAACCTAAAGGAATTGCACGATAAATTTGAGTAATTTCCTAAATAATAGGGACCTAATTCCTCAAGGAACAATGCAAGGAAATAGGAGTTCAAGCAGAGGCAAAATTTGACCAAGTTTGGGTTAGAGACTTTAAGTGAGCAGAGAGATAGGTTATGCACTTGTAGGTTGTGCTCAGCTAAGCAAAGCAATTGTAATACATCTCTATTATTTTGATTTAATGCAAGCAAGCATTTGGGTTTTTAGCAGTTTTCTTTCTCTGGGAATACTAGTTGCATGTGTGTGATTTTTTATTGCATGTCTAAAATTTTTGTTCTAGATTGTGAATTACTTTCCACAGAGCAGTAGAGTAGGTTTGTGTCTTGTGATTTTGATTAAAACTTCATGAGAAACTGCAAATATACATCATAATTTCTACATGGTATCGGAGCACGATTCGCACTAGAGAAGAAATTTGAAGTTGTTCTCAGTAGGTATGATTTTGGAGCTCGGTACA
>APFE031349738.1:9238-19958 GCA_000404065.3 Pinus taeda
CTTAGTATTATTTCCAACATTTGGTATCAGAGCAGGTCCTTTGGTAGAAACTTGATCCCTTGAAGGAGATCCGTGGAACAATGGGAAAGAAGCTTAAGAAGAAAGCACCAAAGAAGAAGAATACATCTTAGAAGAAATATGACAGTGGGGGAATCGATTGGGGATTAGGTGTAAGAAGATTTTCAAAATCAGATTCAGAATCATTTCAGAATGAAGATGAACTATCATGTATGAATCTGTTATCCTCTGATGTTCCAATTATCTATCCACGTAGAGAGGATGTATGTGATAGTGAAACAATTGAAGTTGCTTTTATGGGTGAACAAGAAGGATATCAAATAGAGGCAGAATTTAAAAGGATGACAGACAAAATTAGAGATCAAGAAGATCTATTGAACATAAAGGATGGTGCCATCAAAGAAGTTGCTACCAGAGTAAAGGCTCAACAAGAGGAAGAAAGCAAGGTAAGGATGTTATTCAAGGGAAAATATCAAAAGTTGCATGATGAAGTAACATCTCTAAGAAATGAAGTCAATAAAAAGAACACAACAATCAAGAAACTCAGAGATAGATCCAGTGATTATGAAATTCTTGAAGCTATGACCCTCTCACTAAAGGAAGAACTTGAAGAAGCAAAGAAGCAGAATAAAGATCTACTGCAAGCTATTGAAAAACAAGAAAACGAAGTTATCAGTTTAAAAGCACAGCTGGAATGTGCCTCCAGAGTTCGTCAAATGTTGCAGGTGTTGAATGAAGAACAAGAAAAGGAGATTCTCAATCTAAGACGTCAGTTGGAAGAAGAAATAAATGTTGAAGAGAACATGAAGAAGCAGTATCTTGAAAAGGAAGAGAAACATCAAGTTCAGGTAAATATTCTAAAGGATAAATTAGAAGAAAAGGATAAGCTCTTACGATTCCAAGATAGTACTAAAATCTTGGATGACATTCTTAGTAGTCAAAGATCTCCTGCTATCAAAACTGGTCTTGGTTTTCATGAATCTATTGAGGGTGAATCTAGTTCACAAGGAGAAGCAAGGAACTCTAAAAATCAAACTAAAATGATCAACAAGAAAATGAGATATCAACCCCAGCAACAATCAAGAAAAGAGATTATTCAAAGAAAATCTTTTACTCCTAACTATGGAAGTAGTAGTCGGCCATTTACTCTGATGAATAATATTGAATGTTATGAATGTCATAATCTTGGACATGTTGCAGCTAGATGCAGAAGAAGAATGGTTCAAGATCATCACACAGAAAGATCATCACATTCCAGGTACTTTAGTGGATATTTTTTTTCTTGAAATATGTTTGGTCACAAGGCTGTTGATTGCTACAGGAGGAATGTGAAACATGTAAGATGTTATGCATGTAACAAGCTTGGACATATAGCAAAGGATTGCAGGAACAAAGTACGGGTATCACACCAAAAGGAGAAATCATCATCATACTTGAACATATGGAAGAAGAAGGAAGTTTAGTCAGAAAGAAGTAGCACCGCACAAAGTACTCAGATGCAGCACAACACAAACATAACTAACTCAAGGGGAGCTGAAAGTGTACAACTTCAGTGTCTTGAATCTCATACGCAAGTTTCATAAAGAGAAGTTGTGTATATACGCAAGTTATACACTGCAAAGTCGCGTATATGTCAGTCTGAGAAAAAGTTGTGGGGATAGGCTCAGAAAAAGGGTCTAATATGTTTCAGTCCATTATTTTCTCTATCGGTCAATAGTTACAATCTGCTGAGGATGTGTGGAAATATCATGATACTTGTAAAAATTTTTATAAGTATTTTGATCCTAACTTGATGATGAGGATGTCTTGATGCTTTTTGTTGATATATGCATGATCAGATCTAACAGTAAACAAATGGCACAGGTTGAGGGGGAGCATATGCTTTTAACAATGCATTGTTGGCATTATGGTCAATAGTCCTTAATGATGATGCTGATATGGCTAAATAATGTATCTTGCTATGATGTGGTTATGAGTTGTCCATGATAAAATCACATATGATTCTTAGGGTTACATAGTTGATGCTCAGATCATATTTATGGATTGATGGTGCATATATGATGCTTACATGGTGATCTTCATAAGGATAAGGAGAAGTACAAAGCCTGAATACACAATATCATTTCTTGATGATGAGTCTCTCATATGCTACTGCCGTCTATGCATGAAGATCATATAATACAGTTATGATGCAGGATTTCTATAGTTCTTGGTGATCATGTGGATGAGGATTGTTGACGTTGATGATATAAAGGAGCCTTGATCTTAGTGTTGAATACATGGAGATTGATGAATTCCTACCTATATGATGATAGGTTGATTCTATCATATGTTGATTGATGATTATCAGATGAGGGATATTCCCTTGTAATGTTACATGGATGGTCATGTAGATATTGATGATGATGACTATGGTGTTTTTCACATATGGAATAATGTGAATGATTTATGATATTGTTCAAAAGGATGATTTGATTTCTATATACAGACATACCTTGGTACAGGAAATTTGCAGGTTGTTGATCTGGAAATAGTTATACGCGAGTTTTATGAGGAATATCCGCGTATATATGCGTGTTTCTGTGGATACAGTTGCGTATATGTTGGTTTGAATGAAATCAGTGGGCCAGACTCAAGGTGAGAAGAGTCTGAGATGAGTCTGACAGAGACCAACTGGCACAGCTTCAGGGGGAGTAGATAAACTTCTAATAATGCATTGTTGGCATTACCTTAGAAGCTCTTAGTTCGTGTACACAAGTTGTTTTGATTCCAGGCAGATCAGGGAGAACATAAGGAAATCTTGGTTGCTGATTTGAATGGTGATTGACAGTTGCTGCTGCTATCAGTTGTTGGTGACTTTCATAAGTCGTGTTCTAGATATTTCTTCTTTATGTCATGTATCTCTTCTTTGTGATATTTCTTCTATGGTGTCAAGGTCATGTAACGGCCTATATTGGTTTCCCCACTATGCCTAGGATGAATATGTAATGTATTTGGTCATCATATGTAAATTGCTTATGTATTCCCACTTGGTTGGGTGGATGATCCCCACTTGGTTGGGTGATGGATGTATGTATTGAGTCTTTTGGTGATAGGAAGGTCATTTATGATAGAGTCATGTTCTTCTTGTAGAACATCTTTGTGCAGATCTTGCCTACAGTTAGGGGGAGCATGAACAACACACTTCAGCAATGCAGAGACTCAGCATGTACTAAGGGGGAGCATGGACAGATTGGTACACCATGGCATATACAAAAAGGGAGCTTATTTATAAATTTTAGCAGGTACTCAGGGGGAGTATGGACAACACAATGTTTATCAAGGAAAGAGGATATCTTGGTCCGCCATTTGCCCTTGATGTCAAAGGGGGAGAGTGATTTGGTGTTGTTGCCATCAAGTCCAAAGGGGGAGATTGTTGGCATTATGATACATGTGTTGTACTTGATGGCAACCCACTCATAGAAGAACATCTCACTTAGTTATAACTAGATGAATCTTCAGAAGAGATATCAGATGCGTCTGAATGCATGGGATGTAGGAAAGCTCAAAGGAATCAGATGTTAAGTTCCAAGTATGACAAGTTAGCTTTACCATCAAGTCCAAAGGGGGAGATTGTTGGCATTATGAGACAAGTGTTGTCCTTGATGGAAAATCGCACAGATGACAAATCATAGTGCAGGAGATCAGTAGCAAGGAATCGATGATCAGTCTACAAGAATGAAGATAAATTATATATATGCAAGTTCATCATGACCGAGTCGCGTATACACGCGAGTTAGTCTTTAAAAATGTGTGTATGCGTATACACGCACTTTCATGCAAGGAAAAGAGCGTATATGTTGGAGAACTTACTTTTGGTCCATGGTAGTTAGTCCTTGGTATTTGAACCTATGATTTTGGACTGTAGTATCTCGTCAGATGTGTTGATCCATAGTATTGGGTTCATGGTATTGGTTTGTTATGGTTTTGGACCATGGTATTGAGTAAGGCCTAAGACTATAAAAGAGAAGAAGATCATTAGGCAAGAAAATGGAGAAATTCTTGAATATCTGATGAAGGATGAGATCCAGTAAGCTAAGGAGGGATCTCACAAGTTGATGGAGAACAAGATATAAGGATAAATCGGGATCAAATGGTTTGAAATGAACTATCTCTTTATACTTGATTATGCTTATTATAGATCTGTATACTGGCGCATGTAATATTATGAACTGGACATAGCTTAAGTCTAAAATTAGTACAAGTCATGATTAAATATTTATAGATTTGTACACGGGTTGGCTTTGGTAAAAGCGCATATGTACGCAAGTTTGGTTTGTCCAAGTAGCGTATGCATTTTAATGCATGATTTTGATGATACAGTTGGTTCCGAATAGTATTGCATAGTTCAGGGTTCTGCTCTGTGTTCTGGTGACTACTTTTTTGTTGATAGGGTTCAGTGATTCAGTATTGGGTGATTCAGAGATTGATAATGCTAGTGTTGTTTGATTGTGTGCTTCAATGATATTGATGGGTCCAGTGTGAAAACTGGATGAAACATGGCCTTCAGATTATAGAGTTGTGCTTTAGTGTATCCAGTCTGAAAATTTATGAAATGTGGTACCTGGAGGGGAGAAGATTGTAGGCCAGCACCTACGTACTAGTATCTTAGATAGTACAAGAACTATGGGGGTTGTAGCTCCCTTCTAGAAGAAGCTGGAGAACGAGAGAGGGTTGTAGCTCTCTGCAAGTTGCAGCCTGCGTACTAGTAAAGGACTACACCAGTACATTGTAAAAGAAGTTTCTTATTAAAGGAAGATAGAAACAAATTGTAGCAGGTGGTTTTCACCCACATTGGGTTTCCCACCTTATATCATGGTGTTCATCTGTGCTTCTTGTGTGTGATGATCTGTTATGTTTACTGCTTCTGTTTCTGTTCATTGTGGTATTGAAGTTTTGATGCATTAACTAAAGATAACATTATGGATTTCTGAATATAATAATCTGGATATACGCTCGTTTTAGCCCAATTGCGTATACATCGGTTCACTTAAACTGAAGTAGTGTATATGTATCTAAGTATGGATTTAAAAAAATTTACTTATTCAATAATACTGATTCCCCCCCCCCCCCCTCTCAGTATTATTTCCAACACCATTTCCCTCTCCTAGGGTTTTGAAGGTAATTTTTCTTGGATGGTCAAATGATCAAATTTTTTTTATCTTGATGCTCATACACCTTCCCCTATCTTCTTAAAATCTTCCCATCATTCATATCCCTCAAATTTATCATCTTCCCACAAACCCTAGTTTATCGCTACAATTTGACAATTTTCTAGGCTAGGCCTGTGTTTTGACCTTTTGTACCCCTTCCCCTCACTCAATATTTGAAATTCTACTTTCCCCTAAGTCCTAACATCCCTCCCTACTTCCTAAAATTTTCTCAAGAATTTAGAAGCCCCTCATCCCCTTCATTTCCCTTTATTTCTACAAATCCCCTGTTCCACATGTCGGGATAGGTTTTCTTCAAACTATGTTTATGAGCAAGAAACTATGAATTTGACAACAGTGAAAGAGGTTTTTTTCCATCATTGAACCAAGAAGAAAAACCTCTCTTAGTTTTTACACAAGCTTCATGGATTCAGATAAATGTCGAAAACATCATTGGCCTTAGGAGGATTGATGTACTTCCGGAGTGACCTTGGGAAAATCAAGATTTCACCTAGCTAGGATGTTCAAATCAATTTGTTGATGATTTAAATGATATCTAGACAAAGATAGCTTTCCAATGATATATCATGAGCTCAATTTTAAGTTGAGTAAGACTTTCAAAAGTTGAGTGCAATAGCACTCTGCATTTAGGCAGCCTCATTTTGTACATTTTGACCAGTCGTAGGAGATTTGACATTTGGCAGGGGAAATTAACTCCAAATTGAAAAATTAAAGTTTTGTTGGAAATTAGACTCAATAATATTTGCAACAAGCTATGACACAGCCAATTTGGACACAGGGAAGGCCTTCAAAATTCATCTACAAAAATGTGTTGCGCATCAGAGGGTTGGCACTACGCATCAGAGGAGCATTGTGCAACAGAGAGTTTTTGACAGTGTTAAATTACACTGGCTCTGTGTATTGGGTAGGTGGCAATGTGTATTGGCTAGTCAGGCTTCAAAACCAAACAAATTCACCTCAAATTCTCTCAAATGCTTCATTTTCTTTCTTAACAAGTAAGTACACTCACTTTGGAGCCTAGATAGGGTTTTTATGTTTGGTTCATGATTTTTTCTTCCTAAATGTCAAACCCTAGCTTGCCTCTATAATCTATTTCACATCATTGCAAAACCATTATCTCTTGTCCCTTTTCCCAGCTCCCCTAGCAATAAAACTACCCCTTGATTCTATTGTCCCTTTCCCCTATTTCCCTAAGAAACTAATCCCCTTTATCAAACCCTAAGTCCCTCATCCATCAAAACCCTAGCTCCCCAATCCTTCCCTTAATTCCCCTACCTCATCCCATTACTACTGTTCCATTTACAAAATCTCTTCATACTCCTCTTTTGTTCCCACCTATTATCCATTCACCATATCATCACCACATTATCCCATAGAGACAAACATGGAGAGGGACAGTGACTATGATTTTGAGGAGGACACCCTAAGTGACAACTCTAGGGAAAGGATCTTGCAAAAGCTTGACACAGGAAAAGGAAAGGTTATAGAGGAGGAGCTTGGTGATGATGTTAAGAGGGATTTTCAGCTTGAGGAGCATGATGATGATGTGCCACCTCATCACACTCAGGTAATTGATCTTGACAGCCCATCATTAGCTCAAAACATGCTTTTGAAAGAGCAAGGGGATCATATTCATATGTTGAGTGATAAATTGGCAAATCATCAAAGAAAACTGGCAAAGGTCCAAGAGGGCAAAGGGCAAGTTAACATCCATTGAACAAGAAAATTAGCAGGAATATTTGTTGGAGAAGGTGAATATGCAGTTGGAGAGTTCACTGGAGAAGCCAAACAAAGAGAAAAATATGCTCCACCACATGGCCTACTACTACCTAACCCGGAACAAAATCTCAATGCAAGGAAAAAGAGGCTAAAAGCTAAATTAAGGAGAGCCTTAAGGGTCAAGAAAGAACAAGATAAACTAAAAATCTTGGTTGAAGCTTAATTAGCTATGAAAAACACTTAATATGGTTATTTATTGCCAAATTTGAAGAAATTTTGAGAAGTTTTGGTCATTTAACAATTTTGTAATTAAAAACACAGGAATTTTCAGCTGATGCGTAGCGCCACCGTGTTGCGCATTGAATTGTGTCATTATTTTGCAAAATGGCTTGTATTTTTAGATTCCTCATGGAAAAATAAAGAAACCCAAAAAGTTTCATAAAATTTGGATGAGATCTGGGCCACCAAAAGCGCAAAAAACACTCAAACAAATGCCCTCTCTGCCACTTTTTGGACACACAGGAGCCAACCTTGGAAGAATCCATTTTTGATGGTGCCAATGACCTCAAAATATAAAAATTCAAAGTGTTCCAAAAACTAGACGGGCAGGACTTTCCAACAAGCTATCCTGCACCTGATTTGGACTTCGGGAAGCCTTCCAAAAGTGGCCTATAAAAATCGTTGTGCATCAGGCTCAGGGCGCTGCGCATCAGGCAAAATTTTGCCAATTTTGCTTAAAAACTCAGATTTTCACCTAGTTTTCTACCAGTTTGATTTTTTCTTCTCTCATGGTAAAATTCATGATTTTATATGATGTAAATTGATGTACTATGATGTAAAAATGATGAAAAATGACTTAAAGAGGTAGATACTTCAGTTTTAGGTGGTTTTGAGCTAAATGAATCAATTTCCATAGTTTTAGAGGCAAGTTTTTCCACTGCCTATTTTTCAATTCCTAGTTTAGATCTTGTTGAAACAGCTCCTTGACTCATGGATTCGACCCCTGATGGCTAGCATAGGTGGTTTGATACCTATATATTTTACTTTCTTAGTCATTTGTCAAGGTTGGACTCTTGTGGATGCATTGAGCTACTTTGTACATCACTTCTGCAGTTTGGCAAGGAAATAAACCAGGGTTTTGCAGCATTTTGTGGGATTCTTATGGTAATGTGAATTAGCATTGCTTTCTTCTCTGTAATTCAGTTGATCTTATGTTTATGTGTGCCATCATCTCTCTCTTTCTGAATAACTAAATGAATCAATTTTAAAAGGTAGAATCCATTGGTGTTTCAGTTCTCTGCCTTAAGGTTTATTTAGTTTTACATGTTTTCTACTATTTGAAGAGGACTCATGACACTTGCATGCCCTCTCTAACTCCTCAGTAGTCTTTATACTCACCATTACACTCATTTCAAAGTGCTAAAACACTTTCCTACCTCGCCCCACATAAACGCCTGCAAATCTGTGTTGATTTCCTAGACCCAAAGCTGCCTTCCCCATCTGATCCAGCAACCAACCATTAAAATCAATCAAATTCCTTTGAGCAAGCATACCTAGCCTAAAATTAGTTTTTATATCAGTAATCTCAAGCCTTACATGCCATATTTTCTTTGAGATTGACAAGGAGAGAGCTCTCTCCCGACCTGGCAAGGCTAGCTACTAGGTTAAGCGTGGTTTGATGTTACCCTAGACCTACCTTTCTTAGCTTGAGGTAGATTTAGGCCCTAATAGGAGGAATGTAGTATCTTTAAACATCATTTTCAGGATGAAAGTGTTCAAAAGCACACACTTGAACTAGAGATTTGTAGAAACTCTGACAGCCTTGAAGAGATTGATGGTGTTCCAACAAGAGCCACTTCTCCTTTCAATTCACCTCCTCATGAAGGCAATAAAGGTGAAAGAGAAAGGTATAAATCTGGTTCTAATCATATTCCATTTGATTTTTCAAAGCATGATAGGTTTCCACATAGATATGGGAAAAGAATTACATGTTCCTTTTGTGGTTTGGATAACCACCATGTTTCTAGATGTTGGAAGAGAATGGCCACATACAAGAAACTTCTGAAGGAAAAGAAGCAAGAAGCCAAAGGTCTATTGGACAAGGCAAATCATGTTGTCAAGAAGATGCACATGTGTTGCACTTACTGCCATAAGCAAGGACATGTTGTTGCAAAATGTTGGACTCTGAATCCAACAATGCTTCCACAAAAGCTGAAGAAGGTGGAAAGAGAAAATGGCAGAAATGGAAAGGAAGTTTCCATGAATGATGTATCTCAGGATGATTCACATGTTGACATCGATGTGCAGACAAAGGAAAGACCTTTAAAATGGATTGGTAATAAATGGCTAGAGTTCTTATCTAGTGAAGATTGCATGCCTATTGATGCATCTATTTGCATTTGCTTGTTGATGGGATGCAAGTTGCAGGATTTTACCAAGAAGCCGAGTGGAAAAGTTAAGTAGGAGGCTCGATTTATTTCTGCAACATTATATTTCATTTCAGCCTCAAAAGTACAGTGTGCTTAAGTGAAAGTTGAAGGATGAAATGCATGCATGAGCATGAGATACATGAACACAGGGATGTTGATGTTTTCCTTGTATTTAAACATGTATATGCAATTGACTTGAAGGGTTGATTGCTTTGTTTTTAAACATGCATGTAATGGAATATTGACTTGGGAAAAGTGATTTGGTCTCCAAGATGGAGATAATGATGAAGTGTTTCATCTCTTGAAAAAGAGTTTTAATGATCTTTTTTCTACATGCTTGACTTGAAGGATCATTTGTTTTAAAGGCATGTTTTGTGGGCCTATGGTCTAATCCATCATTTGTGTGCAGATCTAAGACATGGAGGTATTCACAAGATGTGAAATATGTTTCTTTTGTTAGACCATCCAATTGTTGTTTGTATTTATGTTGTTGTTAACAGTGGTTGTTGATAGCTCTTCAAATAGGTACAAACGAGAATTTTGTGGAGCAGATGTACTTCAAATTTATTTGAGCCACCTTGGATCAACGATCAAGGTAGAGAAGTTCAAAGTACTTTTGATGACCATCTCAGCAGGAGTTCTGCAGGAAGGCAAGGAGGAAGGCAATTCTTCCTAGGAGGACTAGCATATCCAGGAAGGAAAGTGGTCAAAGGCCTTGGTTCAGAGGCACTCTACAAGGCAAGTGTATGGAGGCTGAAAGAAGAGGGTGCTGTTACTCTCATTTATTGTTCAGATCAGTATATTAGTCTTTTGGAGACCAAAATTTCTTTTAGTGGGAAGGCATGATCCAAAATGGGAAGTCTAAGTGTTCCTCACAGAGGAAAATGAAAGTCCAAGGAAGTTCCTGGAGATAGCCCCATTGCAAAGATCTTCTCCTTCTAAATCTATTGCAACTTGAATGGAAAAAAATGGACTTAGGATGCAGAAGTTATCGCAGAAAGAAGATGCCCTATGTTCTTTAGAAAAAGAGGAAAAATCCTCTAAAATGGGAAAAAACCCCTTGTAAAGGGAAATCGCATCAGAAGAGGGCCAAAGACGGACTTAAGCGAAAAGGGGAAGAAACCCCTGATTGTCGATCCTCGACATATCATGTCGGAGGAAGACACATGCGCATGATATAAGAAAAAGACTTGGGCCAATGTGACAATGCAATCGCCAATCAGTAGATCGACTTCGATGAAGGCATGGGATTAAAGGTGGGACCTTGGGCCGAGTGATATTGCAATTGTGATAAGTCGCATCGCTAAATTGCATCGCGACAATACAAAGGAGAGAGGCCATATA
>APFE031349738.1:20192-30431 GCA_000404065.3 Pinus taeda
CTAGACCCGACGGGTCTTATGGGTAAAAATAGATATATTATGAGTTCCGTAAAAAGGAGTTTTTCAATGTAAAATCACATTTTAGCATGAAAACCAAAATACAAAGGAAAATTCCCTAAAACAATTCGATGTGATTTGGACTGTCAAATCGCGGATCAGATTGATGGCCAGGATTTAAGGGCTAGACCTGATAAGTTATAGGGCCGATTTCATAATTTTTGAAGTCTGATATGGAGCAATTTCATGGGTTTTTTTGTGTATTTGGGGTTTTTTATTATAAACCCAAATACAAAGGAAACCATGACTAGCAACTTGCGATAGCGATTTAAAGGCAGACCCGATGGAATTTAGGGCAGAATTAACAATATTTCAAGTTCAGGAAAAGGTGTTTTGGCATATTTTTATAGTGTTGCTATGTATTTATCTACGTAAATAGAGAATGACTGTTTTGGGAATTCCAATACGTTGAGGGTCCCTTCCATTATAAAATAGGTGGCCACCATACCCAGATACATTTAACGATGATTGTTTAATGCTCTGAGGGGATTTGAGTGGACAAAGGCCGGAAGCTAGAGAGCCCAAAAGGGAAAACAAACAGACAAGCATTGATTGGCTTTAAATCCATGAATGTCAGAGACCAAAGGGGTTGTTGCTGAAACCAAGCATAAGCAGGAAGCAGAGAGAGATGAAAGAGTGAAAAATCATGGGATCATGATTGATAGGAAGCAAAGTTGCAAAAAGGTTGTTGGAAGGTTGTTGAGGATTGCTTGTAGGTCAAGCAAATCACAAGGGCACATAGAGGCCGAGGGAGAGCTCAGAGAAGCCAAAGCCATGAGCCAGAGCCATGAGCGAGAGTCAAGAGCCAAAACCAAGAGCTAGGGTGAGAGCGTAGAGCCAAAAATTCTGAGAGCTTTAGGGCTAGGGATAAGATGGTGTCTGAGCCCATTGTTTCTGTGTAAAATAGTGGAGTTAAGTGTAGAGCTTCTAAAAGGACTTATACCATAATCCCATAGAGCTTAATCGAGTTGACTAGAGCTCTAGGAGACGTAACCGAAGAGTTTTGGGTGAAGTCCAAATTAAGATTGTAGTCCATGTGTTTGTTATTGTTGCATTTGTCTACTATCATATGTATTTACATATTAGAAAAAACAACAGAGTTTTAAAAATACATAAACATACATAATCATTTTAAAAAAAATATAAGAATACACCTATCTTTTCAATCATATTCTCAATTCCACATTGGTTAATCAGTAAGACTTGGGAATATTTAAAGCTTTGAAAGTGGGAGAAGTTCTTGTAAATTAGACAAGAAGCCTAAGTGCCCCATTTTTAGATCAGAGCACTACTCCCCAAGGTCCAAAGCTTCAATGCATATCCATGGTCATGTGTCTCCTTAAGGACAATGCATATCTATTATAGACATTTTTGGGTACTACAACCCCAATCATAAATGTCCATAAACTGAGGGCTCCTAAGTCCCTAAAAGTGTTTCTTCACTACCTAAAGGAACAAGGTCAACTGATTACATCATATCCTAGAAGTTCTCCACAAAAAACAGCTCAGAAATGGTCAAAACTGGACCATACTGAATGCCTAATGCAGAGGGTGCGATTGATATCACCTTCCTAGTATAAAGGGTGTGATGCATACTGGATGACCCCTATATAGGGTGTGATGGGCGAGAATGGACAAATGGCAAGGATAGTTTGTGAGGTGGAAGATCATAGAATCTTCCAGAAACTTCCCCTCTGACACTTGCCTCTCTGATTTCGACCAGGGATGAGTAAGAGATCATCAATCTCCAAGTGGAATCAAGAACTATCAGAGAGAGGACACTAATCAAAATCCCATAAGCTAACTCACCCCCCTACAATCATCTATATATGTATCCCTCATCACAGAGATCTAGAGGCTGGAATCTTGTATCTTGTAGAGAACTGTTGTTGGTTTTCTGGGGTAACATCATAGTGTTGGGTGATCTAAGCTTTACTTGAGGTGAAGAAGGGCTTTCTTACTGGAGGATGATGCTGGGTCAGAACAATTGGTTGTAATCCTCTTGCTATTTCTTGATATTAATAAAGCTATTCAAGTTTTCCTCCACATTCGTGTATCTTTGATTGTATATGCATTTGTGGTTAATACATATCTGGTCCTGTGTTGTTTATGAATATAGATCTCTGTTCTTCAATAGTATTATGCTACTTTGATTCCATAGGTGCTCTCTGATGCTGTGTAGACAAAGAAGGAGCGACAAAGATCTATCAAGAAGGAGAGGAACCGAGCAAGGAACCAAGCACAAGACAAAGGTTGGTGTCCTCTGTTCCCCTCTTATCTATTTTCATAAACGAAAATGAAAGTAGTTTTAACTTGTTTGTTTCTAAGATAGCTACCAGTCTTAGTGGGAATAGCTGTAAGTGGACACTATTCCCAGTAACAAAATGGAGACTCCACTGGGGAGCGCATATATTGTTTGTTAGTCTATTTTTGTTTGTTTTATAAACTTACAGACGGAGCCTGAAGTCAAGCCAGCTAGCCTTCGAACTGCATTTTCTATGCAAGTGAAAAGTAGATCAATGCTGCTTCAGTCTATCTCTGGGTTATGTTTATAAATTGAACAATCGATCTGCAAACACTCTAATTGCCCTAAGTGGTGGCTCTAGTAACCTCCTTAGATCAACCCCTGTGATTTATATTTACTGAACATCACTTACTCAGCCTAAATCCCTGAACTGAACTGCAAATTTTGATCAAAGACTGGATAAAAGTCTCGCACTAGTACCATCACACCTTCCCTTCAAGGTAGTCTGAATGCATTGCACTTCCCGTGTGCAGTAGGTGCACTCCATACTGGATTCCCTGTGTGACAGGTGCGATGGTTAGGGAAGGTTAATTTTACCTTCAAACTTTGGTTTTTCTTCAGTATTTTCAGTTCTATTTAGGAGTTTTGTTGTCTGTGGTCAGTATACCTCTATGGAAACCCTCTTCCCTTCCATCATTCCGCCTCCATTGCGCAAAGAACTATAAGTGTTTTTATGTATTGTGTGCCATTTCTAGTTCTCTTTTACAAAGAAGTAGCGTAATGAGGCTGTCGTTCCTTGGTCTGAAAGTGTTGCAAGTGTCGTTTTTAGTCATAGAAGAGAATCCAATTATTCTTGATAGCCGATTGTACTATTACTCTTGTATGTGATTTGAGTTAGTAGTTTTTCAAGTGTCAAAAACAATTTTCATTTCGAAATCACAAAGTGTCATCCTTATCTTCACTTCATTTTGAAAAACAAATTCGTTAGTATTGTCACTTTGGAAAATAATTCAAATTTGCACTTAGCATTCTTCTTGTCATTCATACATTAAGAAGGCTAAAAACAAATACATGCATGTGCATTTGCATTTAGACTGCTTGGTTTGATTTAGGACAATGCACTTAGTGTGTGCTCTATGCTCTTTGTTGGAAGACCTTCAGTTCTCTTTCCTTAGTAGCTAGGATTTTCATTGCCAAAAGAAGATTAAACATTTGTTTATCATATTAGACTGCATTTTAGGAATTGTATACACATCACGCGGTGAACCTGAAAGGAAAATTTTTAAACAAGATCAACTATAAAATAAATTTAATGAATCTAAAAACACTTTGGAACTTAACGCACAACATCTAGAAGTCTAAGGTAGAGACGTATTCTGGCATCGTAAAACCTGGTAACTGTTGTTTTCATTGTTGGTTGGGTGATTCCACCACTTTGAGATGACAAGTGCCAGTACGGACTCCCACGTACCGTTGAGTATATATTGGGGGACCACAATAGGCTATATCCTTTATCCTTAGGAAGCCATGTCTGCTGCCCTATTGATCGCAATGCACTGAACATAGCATTCGGGAAGATTGACTGTTGTACCGTAAAAAGTATTCTGTAGTTTTTCGATTGTTTTGGTAATCCCTTTGCCTAGATTTCCAGAGAAGTCTCTTTCGTTCCTTTTCAGACTCCTTAAAGGAAAAGGTCCATCTGAGCACTTATCACTTCAGGCTCATTAAAAATCGAAGGCGGCTAGAATCATCTTTTGTTTTTTCTCGACTCTTAAAAATTAAAAAAACAAGTTGTGTCAAAGCGTCTAAAATTTATTTTAATCAGAATAACATCACAAGTTCCCTCGTTAGTCTTTGGGTAAAGAAAAATGGAGTCTACCAACCAAGGATTTCCCCTTGGAGGAAATCCTAGTCCTTTCTCCTCTTGGGGAGATGTTGGTGCACCCCATATGGCCACATTGTCACTTCTAGGGTCGAAGATTGGTTTGCCTGTATGGCTCTTCTCTACCTCTGTCGTTCAGAATACCGTAATTCCTAAACAGTCAAGTCAGCAACTAGGTGATACTAGAGTTACCCCCCAACCTTCCACTTCTTCCATTTCTCCCTCTCGTCCTTCCTCTTCACTTGATGAAGCTGGTAAAGCTAAAGATTAAGTACCTGAGAAGAAGAAGAAGCAGAAAGAGAAAAAGGAAAATAAGAAGAAGGAGCCAAAAGCAAAAGGGGGCAACCATGTGTCGTCTAGTGAAAATATTCACACTGCACCATCTAAACCTAAATCTCCATGTGTCATTTGCAAAGGAGATCACTATCATAGAGATTGTCCTTGCATTCCTCAGATCTTAAGGGACTGGTCTCCTGATTTGCACAATCCGGTGTCGTCAGCATCTGATGATCATGTTGAAAGTACACCATCAACCAGTGAAAGCAAAGTATCTGGACAAAAAAGGAATTGAAAATTTCCTTGTAAACGGTATGAAGGTGATCACACCATCCACTGTTCTCCCTTCCTAGATGAAGCCAAAAGACTTTTGGATGATTGTCCTGCTTCACTGCTACGGCTCCCTCCTGGATATAAGAAACTCTTGCCGAGTCCACCATTGGTTGAAAATCCGACCGACACGCTGTTGTGGTCGGTCAAAGCATCTATCATTGAAAATGAACCCTCTGAATCCATACCTGATGAAAGTCAAAAGGTCGAGGTGGCAGTTGACCTGGTTTTTCCTTCAGAGGGATCATCTTCGAATGATACCGTCACTGAAGAGAAAGAGAATGACACTGTTCAAATTCTTTTCGTAAACATAGACTCCGATGAACTTGGGGGCAATCTACCCGTTCCTATACCATAATAAGGAAGTTCATCAGAGTTGTATCCGGCCATCTATTTGGTCCCACCTCCAAGCAACCTAATCGTTTCCTTTGACTGGAATCTACTTGGTAGACCCCGTTTAGTAGCTAGTGTACCATTCCGAATCATTGTACAAGATTACAGAATGTTCATGGCTGGTATCATCATAGATAAAGGGGCTTCTGTGAGTATCCTTTCCTCAACTGCTTCGAAATCGCTTTGTTCGCCATCGCTTTTGCCTGAAATGAGAAATCTGACAGGCTTTGACAAAAGAACTAGTCGACTGTTGGGGATCCTTCCCAATGTGCCCATTACTTTAAGAAGGAAAACCGTTCACATGAATGTGATGGTAGTCCAAGGACCCCTATATTATGATCTACTCCTTGGGAATGACTATATTTATTGCATGGGAGTCGTCGTCTCCTCACTCTTTAGAGTAATGTGTTTTCCGCATGAAGGCAGAGTGGTCAAGCTTGTAGACCAGCTGTCGTTCCCCGGTTCACACATAGAAAATAATCAAATGCCATCCCTAAGTGGTATTTTCATGCAAGGAATGTCTCATCGATCACCAATCCGTCCACCTGATGAGCACGAGTGATTCAGGAGGATATGGCTGAAACCCAGGGGGCATGCACCTTGGCCTGCTTCGATAGGGAAACTCTAGGTATAAATTAGGTTTCCGCAGAGGAAGATGACTGGTCTGACGCCCGTCCTAACAGGAAAAGGGAGTTAGACCAGAGTAAGATTCCCTCGTCATGGTTAGGAGGTTGGGATTTAGAACCACCTTGGTCTAGATGGACTAAGCCAGGAAGTGTTTCTATCTGTAATGTCGATGGAAACTATCTTGCAAAAGTAAGAGCTTCTATATGGTAACCTAGAAATTTTTCACTATACCTGGGGGCATGCAAACCTTTTTGCATGCAAGCGAAGAGCGACCATTTATTTTTCAAATTTGTAGGTCCTCTAACCCTTTAAACTTGTAGGATTGGTTGTTTCCTAGCTTGCATAAAGAAAGGATCTGGGGCAAAGCTTTAAAAGGTGCAAGCTCCATAAAAATGCCATCTTAGTTGAGATATCCTTATTATATGACTAGCACGATCAGTTTTAATACGAAATTCAAGCTCGTTAAAAAATAAACATAAGCAATGAGCAAATGTTTCCCCCATAGTTTAAACTCATTAAATCCCCGGTAAATAACCATTGTGAATGCATTATCATCAGCTTTTGAGCCTTGGTCGTGTTCTCATCATCACCTCTACTCTGTTTTAGCTGATCATTTGCCTCCATTTGATTGTTTACCCCTTTCGAGGAACACTTGTGAAGAGTGATTTTGTTAGCCATCCTTGTGACACTATTGTCATTGGAAAATTCCAAACCTTACCTGGAATCAACTGCTACCCGAAATCATCAATTGTTCCTCCGAAAATGAGTCTCCTTTAATATCTTTTTCAACTAACTCATAAAATAAGAAAATATTACCGAGCAATTGGCCTCTCTGGCTTGTTAAATTCATCGGAAGTGCTATCCCTCCTCTAGATTTTAATCTTTTTGGACTTGAGGGATTATTACACAAAAAGATCGAGTGCTTGTCTTGTCCGGCTCGTTAAAACTATCGAAAATTCATCCCTTTCATATTATTTTATGCTTTTTTAGACTTAAGGGATTATATGACGAAAAAGAATCATTGGAGTTTCCTTTATGTCCATTTTAGACTCTCTAAAATTGAAAAGTACCAAGTTATCTTTTTCATTAAACTCGTTAGAACCTAATAGAGACAAACTTGTCCAAATGGACGAGAACGAGTTTCATTGTCGCTAGGCTCGTTAAAACATAGCGACAGGTTCGCCTGAAGGGCGAATTATAGAACAAGCATATGTTATCCTCCTCAAGCTTGACAAAAATAAAGAGGTACTAGTAAACAATGACTGGGGAAAATTGGGAAGAAAACTTGAAGAAACTTTATTGGTAGCAAGTCGCTCTTGAACATGACACTTTCTCTCTGCATCCGAGTCGGGTTGGGTGGTTCCATTCACTGGTCATATCACCATTGGTTCGTCACACCATCCATATTTGGGCTTAACGCTACCAATCCATCGTCACTGTCACCGATATGTTCAAGAGAAGTTGCTCAAAGAATTCACCTGTGTCTCACCCGCTACAATACATTCACGCTCCATTCTTTCATGATTGCCACCCTGAACCCTGTATCATCATATCGTTTTCACCTCCAAAATCATTTGCTCCATTTCATGTCGGAGATGTGGGATTCATTAAGGCCCTCTATGACGGGTCACGTCTTGTCAACATCAGCTCATTATCCAAGAAGTTGACTTAGAAACAACCCCTTTCAGTACTTTGAAGCTTGCATGCCTCAATGGAAAGTTTCTCACTTTCGGCGACAGATTTACATCAATGGCCTTTGACCGGAAGATTTTTCATGGTGTTCAATGCCAATTCCCTTTTTCACACCGCGAATTGTACTATAGTACCTTGAGGATCATTGACATTATTGGTGACTCCTCTAGTGCCTGTTAATAGCTTACATCATTGGCTGGTAATCAGGTGATGTCTTTCCATGTTCAACTCCAGAACATTTTTCACATGGATCGACTTGTACTTCGAGTGAAGATGGAATGAGCTTTGAAGACCCCGGATCTAGTTTCATCCATCCAGGCTGTGATATATTCAAGAATATAAAGACATCAAATGTACATCATTGTCGAGCAGATGATCATCCAAATCAAAGGATGATGACTCCATCTGAATCATCAGTCTGCTACACAGATGGTTGTCTGTCCTATGTACATGAAAGTGAACTTATAAAGCTGAGCACGGGAATTCCTGCCTCAGCTAGATCATGAAAAATATTATGAAGATAATGTATTGTATTGTATCTTATTACAGGTTGCCTCCCAGCTCGAAAAAACTTCAGATCCTCATGGTAAAGAATTTCGCCCGACATCAAAAGATTAACGACCTCATGCTTTAGGGGGCAACTGTTATAGACATTTTTGGGCACTACAACCCCAATTATAAATTTCCATAAATTGATGGCTCCTAAGTCCCTAAAAGTGTTGCTTCACTACCTAAAGGAACAAGGTCAGCTGATTACATCATCTCCCAGAAGTTCTCCATAGAAAACTGCTCAGAAATGGTCAAAACTAGACCATATTGAATGCCCAGTGCAGAGGGTGTGATGCATATCACCTTCCCAGTGTAAAGGGTGTGATGCATACTGGATGTCCCCTCTATAGGGTGCGATGGGCGAGAATGGACAAATGGCAGGGATAGTTTGCGAGGTGGAAGATCATAGAACCTTCCAGAAACTTCCCCTCTGACACTTGCCTCTCTGATTTCGACCAGGGATGAGTAAGAGATCATCAATCACCAAGTGGAATCAAGAACTATCAAAGAGAGGACACTACTCAAAAACCCAAAAGCTAACTCACCCCCCTACAATCATCTATATATGGATCCCTCATCATAGAGATCCAGAGGCTGGAATCTTGTATCTTGTAGAGAAGTGCTATTGTTTTTCTGGGGTAACATCATAGTGTTGGGTGATCTAAGCTTTACTTGAGGTGAAGAAGGGCTTTCTTGCTGGAGGATGATGCTGGGTCAGAACAATTGGTTGTAATCCTCTTGCTATTTCTTGATATTAATAAAGCTATTCAAGTTTTCCTCCACATTCATGTATGTTTGATTGTATATGCATTTGTGTGGTTAATACATATCTGGTCCTGTGTTGTTTATGAATATAGATCTCTATTCTTCGAGAGTATTATGCTGATTTGATTCCACAGGTGCTCTCTGAAGCTATGTAGACAAAGAAGGAGCAGCAAAGAAATATTGAGAAGGGGAGGAACAGAGCAAGGAACCAAGCGCAAGACAAAGGTTGGTGTCCTTTGTTCCCCTATTGTCTATTTTTCATAAAGGAAAACGAAAGTAGTTTTAAGTTGTTTGTTTCTAAGATAGATACCAGTCTTAGTGGGAATAGCAGCTCTAAGTGGACACTATTCCAGGTAACAATATCCAAGGTCATGTGTCACCTTAAGGACTCCCACACCTACATATCCACTCCCTCAACCCAGGAATCCACATGTCAAATGTAAACCTCCATGCAATCAACCAAGCAACCCCATGCTATCTAGGGCTCAATAACCACCTCTAAAATGTCCAACTCTACTCCAAGCACATACTACCTTCATCCATCAACAACATGAAGTCACCAAGCTCCATACTTATCCAATGCTTCGAGGAAGAGTGTCTTGCAAACATCCAAACAAGGTCTAGCAGCAAATAGTAAACCACCTCCAATGTCCAATTCCATCATGGAAGAGCATGGTCCAACTGTACACCATGCACCCCACATCTGACAAAGCACCCCTAAGGCCCAAACATGGTGTAAACATTTTCAAAGTAACCTGAAAAGCTAAAATTATGTCCCTCTCATCATAAAATCCTTTGTAACTCCATGCATATTCGGTTTCAAATTTCACTCATAAGTGTCACTAATCAAAGTTTGTAGCTCCTCTTTTCTACAAAAAAGTGGGAAGACTAAGTATAAAATTACCATCAGACATTGGAGTAGAGGATTTTTATGAAGTTGGTATGAAAGAGACCATTTGGGGCAAGGGCAGTATCCATACTACCTTGGTCCTCAGTTGGCATCCATACCTTGACGAAGTTGTTTGTGAATTGTGTTATTGCATGGATTTTGGAAGAGACTATTTGGGGTAGGCAACATCCATACTGCTATTGATTTTACCTGAGTTGGCATCCATCCCTTCTCATAAGAATTCCTTTGTATCATATTTATTTTTTGGGTTACTCAACTACAAACTACTTCGTGCTATCATTTACATTTGTTCTTCAAAGCCAATATCTAGTTCTGGTTGAAATCACTAGTATTTTTTGTCATTTCTTGTCTTCATATCTTTGCTATTATTTTGTAATTATTCAAGTTTTTTCTATAGTTAGGGTCTTCTTAATTTATAATTTTTAGTCTGCTTTATTTTTTAGATTTGATTACTTTATTTTTTATATTTCAAATCTAGTTCTGGAATTTTTTGGATTTCAAATTTCCTTGGTC
>APFE031349746.1:0-25595 GCA_000404065.3 Pinus taeda
TAGGGACTTAGGAACCCTCAGTTTATGGACATTTATGATTGGGGTTGAAGTGCCCAAAAATGTTTATAAGACTAACTCGTTTGGTTCTAACAAATCAAGAATTCTATGTAGTAAAGTAGACTTACATCGTAGATCCGAATTATTTACAATGAAAACTTTATTCTTGATCTTATTAAAACATAGATAAATTCAAGAGTACATACGTATTTCCTTATCTTAGACAAAATTTGAACACATTTTGATATTTCATAGAAATATAATGATGCAATGTACTTGTGGGACATGAGAAAGCTATCTACATCTAGCACCCATCACTAGACAATAGTGTTATAGAGATAGCATGCAACACCTATTCAACACTACCTTCAAGCTTCAAATTCATCAATGGATTTACTTTAGTAGCAAATTCTAGTGGGATTTCATTAAATACAATCCAACAAAAGCTATTTATGTTAGTTGGCGTTGCCTTCTTTGGATCTATCCGCCTTTGGAAATAGAATAACTGATATTCCCCAATTTTTGAGGTACTTTCTTCATGTTCAACATGGGCTATTGGGTTCTTCAGGTGGAAATGGTTGCAAATATTAGATGTATAATGGGGTCAAGCATTCAATTCAAGGTTGTTGCTCCTAAGGTTTATTGGGTGAATTATAAAACACCAAGTACTTGAAACATGATATATATGGTAGTAACAAAAACCTACCCAATATCCCACTTAAGAATTCAAAATGTTGGAAATAGGAGATGTCTTAAACAATAACAATTATTTAATTTCATAATCACACTAAAATAAACAAATCTTTAAAATCTTGAAAGGTGTGAAAACAATGGAATTGGAATATTATAGCTATGTTAGGGTAGATATAGTTATGTAAAATGTAACTTATATCTAAAACACGTAAATGTAACTTCGACAGCTAGATGAAATGTAACTTCTATATAAAAAAACTAGAGTTGGAATATTATAGTTACGTCAGGGTAGATATAGCTATGTGAAACGTAACTTCAGTATAATATTCTAAATATCCTTTTTCAGTCATTTAAGAGACAAACATTTTTTTATCTTTGGTTAATAACTTAATACTCCACCAAAAATAGCAATGAATTGTTCTTCACCAACGACGGAGAAATTTTAAAACAATGTGAAAATGCTTACTCATTCCCCTTAAGATAGTGTGAAAATGCTTAATCATTCTCCTGCCATGTTTCTGATATTTTACTTATGTCCGGATTTAAGTTAGTCTAATGTAACTTCTACATATTTGACAATTTAAATGTAGAAAATTACATAGATTGAAGTTATACAATTAACATATGAACAATAAGATACAATATGCATGAGTTATAAGTAATATGGTTTTTACATGTTTTATCAAGACAATGTTTTTCTCATCTCATTAAACTCTTATCTTATAGTATGTGATGGATATAACCTTTCAAAGTCATCATTCTCATATCTTATATTTAATGATGGATATAGCTTTTAAAAGCATCAACCTTATTTGTTATTTTATGTATGGTCAATTCAAATGAAAGTGCTCATAATTTTATTCAATATTATCTTGTACAACTAGAAATAAAATGATTTGGGGGTGGTGTTTCTAGTGATTCTCAAACTTGTTTTAATTACCTAAGTTTAGCCTATTTAAAGTAAATAGTTTCGCTGACCATCTTATCTTCATGTCAGTGACTTTGCTTGAGGGAGTCTTCATGACATCCACCATCTCTAAAAATTATGAAATATTATTAGTATCTTGCACTAAATAGTCAATGTTGGCATAGAATATTTTATTGTTACTCCATGTCATAATTTTTTTTATATTTTATGATTCTTGGTTTCGATTTCCATGCTAAGACTAGATTCATCATGCCTACTAGGATATTTAGTTGTGAAAACATCATATTGCTCACTTTTAATTGTACAAAAAATGGAGAGTATGCACAATGACATGTAGTGACATGTGGGTGTCTATTTTACTCAATGATATGCTTAATTTTTAACCCATTCCAATCCTACCACGATGAAATTACGAGAAACAAGGACACAAGAAGAACTATCAAAAAATGAAATTAGAGACTTTAGAATGCAACTCAATTGTACATGAATGTAATGATAAGTATTTCCAGCTTCCTCGACACTGATGAGCATCGAATCACACTGTGAAAAATTCCTTGCATTATGAGAATTGGATTGCACCTGCACTAATCCTCAATAGTAGTTCCTTGACTTGCCTATAGATATAATTTTAGAAACAATGCTACTCTTGCAATTATTCCCTATATGGATCATCTTTTTCCCACCCTATTGATAGTTAATTTTCAAGGCAATAGAATAGAACTCTCCAATTGCATAATCACCTTTCAAAACAATGCTTGAGTATTTCCAAGTGATTATTGAACCAATCTCTACTCAGGTCCATTAAATCCTTGATTTGTTTCCATCTCACAAACCTCTTTTCATAATAAAATTATAAATCCCACATTTTCCTTCCTCATCCCCGACATACAAATTTTTTACAGTGGAATACATTATCATTGTTGCCTCGGTGCAATAGGGACTATTGTGGCATGGAGATTATTTGTATCATAACATGGTGCAGTGCATCTGTCAATATGTCACAGAACTCCTCTCACCTCACATAACTCCTCTCATCTACAATAATAAGAGTCCTCTCAAAATGCTTGGTCTCCATCTCATTCATCCTGAAATAAGTGGGTATTTTCATGGGTGACAAAGTGTGCTTGGGGATTTAATCAAAGGAGATATCACTAAAAAAAATACAATGATGTATAATAGTTATCAGAAGGAGGGACAACCTTGCCAAGCTACTTGCTAACTAGATAAACATACTCCTGAATTACCTCTTATAACAAACAAAAGATAACCTCAACTTCCTACAGAGTCTACATATGCATGATAGCAATGAAAACAATGTCGAAAACAACATCTACAACAACATTGGTCAATCTCTTCTTCTAGTCAAGGGCATGCCCAACTTTTGAAAAGTATCAAGCATGTCAAGATCCACCTCATCCAGGCTCCTCTTCTTCTTCTACTCTCTCTGTTTAGGTTTAGAATAATAGGAAAGGTCTTGGAAATTGATGGGTGGGTAAAAGTCATCAGACCATTTGGGTTCTTCCATTTTTAATCATGGTTTGTAAGCAGTGAATCTAAATTGCAAAATCCATTCAGTTTCCTTCCTTTTAGCTAAAATTAACATAATCTTTTGAGATTTGTAAGGTTTAATGGATATAAGTATATTCTACTTAAAATATAGTAACATGGTTTAAAACTATAGGCATTGAGATCAGAATCTAAGGATGAAACAAAAATTATTTTATGTTCATGATTACAAGAAATTTTAATTTCATTTTAAAATGTTTGAGGAATGTCTAGCATTTGCATCCTCCCAAAAAATGCACTTACATCACTCAAGCCCTTTGAATTTGGGCATGGTAGACTCCATTACACAAACAATCAACCACTAAAAAAATGGTGAAAATAAAAAATAAAATTTCATGCTTTCTAACCCTAGAAACGTTAGGGAGGAGCACTGATCTATACAATAATGATATGAAAAATGCTTAATTGTCCATTGTCTTTTGATGAATTGTTGACCACAATCAAGATTTTAATTATCATAATCATTAAGCCCTTTGTACAATAAGGACATGCAAAATGCTTACTTGTGCATTGTCTTTTCATGAATTATTGGCCCCAATAAGATCTACATTATCATAATCATTAAACCCTCAACTCTAAATAAAATTTTCGCTTTGATCATATAAATGCTGGAAATTGTTTACCCGTAAGAACAAAAATCATCTTTAGTAAAAAGGAAAAACTCTCCTGAGTCCAAATTCATACCCATGTAAAAATTACCAAAATCTCCAAGCCCAATGACCTTGCCCTTCCTACATCTAATCGTTGATGCTCTCCTAAGGTGTTTCCCATGCAAACTCCATCTGTGGTTTGAATCCCATGAAATCCATAGATCAGGTTGATGGGCTTCCTTCCTCTAGAATTTCAACACAAATGTAGACAAGGCAGAGAAACATGCAGTGCTACAATGTGATGTTGTAATATGTGAACATTTTATTTGAACCCAGCACTAAATTGGAAATGAAAACGACAAGAAATATTTATAATGGAAAAAATAAAAGAGATATTTATAATATAAAATAAAATATATATACTTCAATTGGTTAAACGATTTATTTTTAATAAGAATTTGTTATTTTTGGGCTAACTTAAAAAGAAGAAGAAGTTAAAAATGATATTGGGATGAGTTTAAACATTTAAATTAATAAGTTAAGTTAATAAAAATCATAAAATTCAATTTGTTATATTTTTATTTTGTTATTAATTTGCGAACAGGCTTTCTTACAATACAATGGGTCAATACCATGGTTTATGGTACTACAAGTCCAAAAACCATAACGTATTTCACAACCAAAATATTTTTTAACAATATGACAAGATTCTTAACCGTGGATATTCAACCGCACATTACGGTAGATATTATTAAATTGTAAAAGGTAGCCTTTGTTACAGTACTGTAGGTCAATACCATGGATTATCAATACCACATTCCCAAAAATCATAAATTATCTCACAATCAAAATATTTTATAACAATATGACAAGATTGTTAACCATGGATATTCACCCCCACTTTACCATGGATATTAACTTGTAAATAGGCTTTGTTACAATACCATGGCTTATCAATACCAGATGCCAAAAAACCATAACTTATTTCATAGTAAAAATATTTTATTTTAATTCAATTTTACAACATTTTTTAATTAAAAAAGGGAAAATGTTACAATTTGAGATATATTTAATGAATCTAACAACTTGATAAATAAAGATATTTAATCATTACTAATAATATTTACCTCTCAAAAATATAATAAATAATTCATAGCAACTATATTTTGATTTAGTGTATAATATTTTATTACTTTATAAATCTAAATCTATGTAAATATTTTGTTATAAATAAAGGGGTTTTCTCCTCATTCTTCACCATGACCATTCTCATGGTCCCTATTATCATCATGCGAGATTGAGCTCCCATCTTTGAGTTCAAGCCTCTATTACCCCTTTTTTCCCATAACATACATTAAGAGAAAGAGTTGAAGCTAAAGTGAAGAGTATCCAAGTACCCATCACTTAAAGGGGGATTTGTAGACCCAAGTATACATTTTCTCCTCATCAAGTCTGAAAACTATTATTTTTAATAATAAAAATAATTTTTTTCTATTTCCATTCGGTTCTTAATATGTAATTTTTTTGTTATATGTTTTTATATACTTTCATGTTATCTTCTCCAAAGTTTTCATCATTTGATTTGCAGGTCTAGTAAGCATAGTAGCAGTTATCATTTGTTGTTAGGCTGTTTGTCACCAGCAACATAAGTGGATAATTTTAGTACACATTCCAAAACTTTCAATGGTAACAAACGGTGACTCCACTAGGTCTTTTGTCGTCAACAAATGGTGACTCAATTGGTTTAATTCATAGCATTGATAACTTTTGTTTCAACATTTTTCAGGATTTCTACCCTTTGCTGGAAAATTCTTACTTCTATTGGGTTTCCATATCTTTTATGCAGGTCACAGGTACCAGCCATAGAGGATATGGCACAATATATAACAGATCTATTGAGCAGGACCTTCGTTAGGAGAGAACACTTTTTGGACCAGTAACCACACCCTAGAACACACTATTTTGACCAGTTTCTAAATCAGGTGGACTTAATAGGTCAAAATCCATGTCCTCCTTTTTTCTAGGTTTTTTTCATAAATTTCATTTTTTGAATGAGAGTTTTGCTTATGTATTGGGAGGGGTTTCTGTACTGTTCTTGTTAACCATAGGCCTAGAGTCTCTTAGTATCTTTCTCAATTTTAGGAAGGAAAAAGCACTTTAGGGTTTAGAATACACCAGGGCCATTTAGGAGAAAATTCGTTAAGTTAAGGAGTATAGTTTACATGACTTTTAGCTAATGTTTTCCAACATTATCTCCATCATTTTCTAGTCCTTTTTAGGCCACTCCACATTAGTAATAAATTAACTCGCATAGATTAAGGACACTTGGGGAAAAAGGCAAAAGAATCTAGTAGTTAGGTTTTGGATTCGTGTGATAGGATTCCAAAAACCCCCTTTCATCACTTACACCAAGACATAGGCAATTGTGCTTATAGGGAGCTTGAAATCCTTCACAATCCCATGTTCAAAACTGGTGCACACCAGAAACCCGATTCATAGGGAGTGAGGCTTAGGTCTCAGTGTGGGCAAATATCCACGAGGTTACCCGACTCGTTGGTCTAGGGCTCCACATTGCTGACTAAATACCAAGAATACCATGGTCTGATCACCCCTGTGGGACGAAGGTAACCTTAGTGTCTAGTCTTAGGAAACACCCTATAGGGATGGTTGTTGGAAGCAACCATCTCTCTACTCCACCTTCATCTAGTCAGCCCTACTTTTGGACATCAGACCCCATCAAATAAGAAGTCTCTTTTCAAGCCATCTAAAACAATAGAACTAAGACTTGACTCAGGATTTAGACAACCTTTAGGCTAGAGTTGCTTTTTTTATAGGAGGTGTCTAGTTGGATTAGAGTAACATATCATTATAATTAGTTTTCACTTCACATCGCAGTACTAGGTGTTTTCTTGTTGTCTTTTACTTTCTTTCTTTATCCTCTCCCCATAGTATTTCAAGTTTTATTTTGTCCTAACACCATTTAACCCCCTAAATTATTATCACGAAGACTTCATGGGCTTCACCACTAGTTTCCTTTAGGAGATTCTCTTACCCCTATTTGACAAGTAAGGGTTCCTCGATCCCATCCTCCACCTAGTCCATGTACAGACTCTATTTCCTCTTATTCCTCAAGTTCCTCCTCTGATTACACATTCTCCCACCCCTAAATCACTACCATGTCAGGTGCTAATGTAGGTTGCGGAAACCTACGTTGCAACACTAGTCCTAACTAGGGTAACCCTATAGCTGGTAACACTAGTCCTAAATAGGGTAACCCTATAGGGGGTAGCAATAGCACTAACTAGGGTAACTGGTGGGCCCCAGTATTGCAGCAATAATGTTGCAACTCCTCGACTCCCTTCTTTAATTTTATCAAGCCGGTTGTTCGTAACAAACTTGGAAGCGATGGTGCTGTATGCACAAGTACTAGCTCTTACCGCAGCTGTCACTTGGTTAGCTGGAACAAGTCTGCTAGGAGCTTAAGCCGACCTCTATGAGATCTTAGAATAAGATTTTTAATTTATTGATGAAAGCTAACTCAAAGGAAGCTAATCTACTTGGGGAAAAAAACTGAAAGCCAAAAAGAAACGCAAACCCTAGCGAACGCTAATTCTACCAGCTAGTCCTACTGATGCAAGAAGGAAGATGCAAGTTAATGAATGAGATGCAATTGACTTCTAAGAAGATGAAATGCATGTATCTAAGCTATGTCTACAGTACAATCTGAAAGAACCATCTCTTTGTATTTTTGAATAAGTTGTCAGAATTATCATGCATGCAATTTTAACTGTTTTTCACTATCCAGAGGTGGATTGGCGAGGGGAAATTCTTGGAAGAGGTCGGGAAGGTTCGAAAAGGGCCTAAGGGGGTCCTAACACCCTTCTAAAGAGTTTCACAGAGTTTTTCTATCAAGAAACCTCATTCGTGAGCTTCTACAGGAAGTCTGCAGGGGTTCTACAAGATGTTCTGGAATTTCTACAAGATGTTCTACAATTTTCTACAAGATGTTTAGAAAAGTGGATTTTGGAGGGTTGATGCAGGAAAAATGGTGGGAAAGTGGAAATGGAGGTTGGATAATGATGTTAAGGGTTTCAGGACCCGGCGCATGAGGCTAAGGAGTGATTGGATTTGGTTTAAGGATGGAGGAAGCGATGATGCACAAGGATGTAGAAATTAGGGCAAGGTGGGAAAAGTATGGCAAATGAAGGGTAGGAATCATGGATTAAGGGTTGGAGTAGATTATCTGATGGTGGAAAGGTAGATAGAGAGGTAATATAGGTGATCTGCACACAATTTTCTAAAACTTACGAAACAAAGACTATGCAAACCCAAGATCTAGCTATCTTGACCTAATTTGACCTAAATAACAGTAAGGAAAATGAACAACAGTTTATTTGCAATGAAATAATGTGAAATGCTATGCAAACTAAGCAATCAAGACTCTGAACATGTAACCAACTTCTGCAAATAAAAATTGAACACTAATGATTGCATGGCGAAGCAAAGACTGCGTTTTTGTTGGCAGCAAGGTCACCTTGATCCCAGCTCCTGATCCCACTGAGGGAGAGGTGAAAACGGAGGTGCTTGATGGCCTTTTTCTGAAGCTATTCCCCATTAATAAACTATCAACTCAATCTGAACGTAAAAATCATTTTTAATCATCAAAAGCAATCTAAATAACAAAGCAAGATTTAAATCTAAATACCAGATTTTATTCTAAGAATGCAGCAAAAACACATAAAGGTAAACAAAAGAGGTATTGGGCACTTGTTATGGGTCCAACCCAAAGAGTTACAGCCTCCTAAGAGAGATTAGAGCTGGTGCAAAGCTGGATTCATCTTTATTGATCAAAAAAATAGTTACATTCCAAAAACCGTCCACAAAGAAAACTTGAGAATGTGCTGAAATGCAGAGCTAAACTACTGCCTGAATAAAGACTAAAATCGAACTACAAACTAGCTATCTTCTTTCTACAAAGTGACTAACTACTGGCTAACAAAAATGAGGCCCTAAGCCTTCTTATTTATACAAATTGAGGACCCCAACAGTCCTCCTAAACTTTAGGGACTTGGCTGCCAAAACTTGTAGTTAATAGCAGTCCTACTTAACTTGCTTGGCTGCCCTTGTGATAATTGATTTGGTGGCCCTTGAACTCGGAGCTGATGGTGGATAATTTGAGGTAAGGGCCCATAAATGAAGGGGACACCTTCCTAAAAATCCTCTCCACGAATTTGGCTGTCAAGTGCTCATTTAAACCATTGATTTTGTCTCCAAATTGACCAAGAAAACTGCATAACGCACACATTAGACTTGTTGGCATAATGACTAACCCAATTCACTCTATTAGCATAAATATAATAAAAAACATGCAATAAACTAATGAGAATGGTAGATTAAGTTGAATTAGGAGATTGAATGAGCCCATATAATTATCCATTTTTGGGGCTCATCATCACCCCCTACTGAAAGTGTTGCTCATCCTCTGAGCAACCAATCTATCTCTTCATCTTTGATGGCCCTGGTGGCCTCCCTGTCATGCCAAGCTTCTAAAGTGATGTCCTTTTCTCGACCATGAAACCATGCTTTTCTGTCTGCTTCTTTCCACTGCCTGTGCCCCTTTTCCTAGAGAATTCTCAGCTTCCTGTAGAACTGTCTCAGCATCCTATAGAGAGGCCTTTGTGTCCAACATTTTCATTGTTTCTCTCGAGGTGGATGTCTTCGGGCTTCCCCGTTCATAGCTGATGGATATCTTTGAAGGAGGCTCCTCCTTTTGTTTAGATTTTGTGTCCTTAATGACAATTTTCTCCTTTGACTATGGTTTGGGTCTACCCACTTTTATCTGTGTGCTCCTTTTTCACTTTAAAGTACATGGAGGTTTTCCTCTTTCCCTTCCTTTTTGGTCTTGGAGGTGTGCTAATGGTGCCAAGCATAGCTGCTGCCTCCCTGGCCAAAATCTCAGGCAATTTTCCCTTTTTGTTCCTCTGTTTCTAAACTTCCTGTAGAAAGTTCTGTGCTAACTGTTTTCTGTCTTCCTATAGAAACTGCTTTCTGGCTTCCTGTAGAAACTGTCTTCACTGTTTTGGTCTGCTTGGCTGGGGGTGTCTTGCCTTTTAATTGTGGTGTGGTTGCCTTGGTTGTGACAACTCCCATTTGGCCTTTCTTGGCCTTTTTTCCATCCTTTTTTCCTTTTTCTCCCTCTCTGTTTTTGCTATTGTCTCATTTTCTGTCTCATGCTCAGCGATCATGTCAAATTCCTCTTTTTCCTTCTGTTATTCCTCTGTTTTTCCCTCTGTTTGAATGTCTTGTTCTCCCTCATCAATGTTCTTCTCAATTTCTTCAGTTGGCATGGTGTTGAGTTTGTCTTTTAACCAAAAAAGAGAAAATTCTCAAGTCGAAAAAACACAGTTAATCACTGAAATAGAGGACAACTGAATTCGGCCTTTTTTGAACCCAAGAAGGAATTTTTTGTGTGCTCTTTACAACATCAAGTGGCAGTAATTCCCTTGTGTTAAAACTGCTGTCACCTAGAATTGGTCTGTCTATTTATGAAAGAAAATTTTCACAGATCAGAGCATAAGGAAACTGGTTTTCTCACACATTGATAGATATGTAAATTCAGGTTTTTCCACACACGGATTGGTCTGCTGCATGTCTTCCTTGCAAGGGAATTTTTTATTTTCTTCTTTTTCTTTTTAAAATAGATGAGGAGATTTCGGAAGCAGAAGAAAAGAATGGGTAAACTCATTGAATCATGCAGGCAGACTTCCACTGTTCTCAATGCACAGGCAGACTTTTTACTCTCATTTTTCAATTTAATGTCGTGTTCAATTCACCATTTTTCACCAACAAATCATGCACAAAGAAGTTTCCCCAATCCTACCTCATTTGGAGCTTGAAATTCACCGAAAATGCCACGTTTTCTTTTTGCATGGTTGTTTTTTGCATTTCCTGTAGAATAATTCCTGTAGAAATGCCTATAGAGCGCCCCTGCACCTCTGAGCGAGCCTGATACACAGTAGAATCTCAAAGACATGTAGAGAAACTGGTGGAGGATGACTAGTTAATCATTTTGTGCAAACTTCAGTTGAGGATGTGGCAAGTGAAAATGAACAGCAGTTTGTGAGTTTCAGCCGAGCGTTCTTTAATCGCTGCGTGACTTGTGGTGAGGTGGCAAAAATGTGTGTTGTCTTTATTCGAACTGCAGTGATGTTATGAACTGTATGTTCTCTTTTACCTGTTAATCATTTGATGTTTTGTGCATTGGAGTTCAACACGTCTACCACTACCTATGTTTTTCAAATTTCACGTGAATGACTATACACGTGCGCTGGTGATCCCTGGATGAGTGGAATCGAATCTGGCTAGCTTTCTGGCTGAATCCCACCATCTCATTTGTTCATGCAGTGGTTAGATTAGATTCATGCAATAGAGGAATGAGTTGTATTCACATACCTGGAAGTCAAATGGTCGTTGTGAGGTGTTGTGGCCTTTCATTTGCTGCATGCACTAGTTTCTGTGGTTGCATGATGTCTTCGTGGCTGATTCATGGCCATTTTTTCTTGTGCAGGTATCCTCTGGCTAGATCCATACTGCAGGAGCTGGATTCACGTTCAGATATGCACCCTCAAGCTGCTGATGTTGAATTTTCACAGGACAGAAACTTGTTTTCACCATTGCTCCCGAACGATAGACCGGATCAATCTGAAACTTTCTGAGCATGTTCCTGTCATCATTATGCACCTCCCATAGCAAACTTGTGATCAATGGATGCACAGATTTCGAGCAAAATGGAAAATGGCTGAAGATTACAGCGATAAATTTCTCGGAAACCATGCATCGGAATCGGCTGAAACTGCTTGGGTAGGTTACTGTCACCTATATACATCTCCCCATAAACAGGTTTTGAAACAGATGCCCAGATATGGAGAAAATGCAAAAATGGTTCACGGTGATGGAAGTGGATTTCTTGGAAACGATGCACCGGAATCGGCTGAAATTGTTTTGGAATGTTTCCATCATCCCTATACAACTTCCTGTAAAACAGTTTTGTAAATGGATGCACGGTTTTCAAGTTATAGAAAAAACAAATTCTGTTCTATGTATTTTTTTCTTCAAAGCATTCTGCAAGTTTTTTCATGTTAAAAAAATTGAGCTTGGGCTGTGATGCAGGCATGGAGATGATGGAGGAGGAATTTGAATATTGCAGGAGGACTTCTGAACCCTTGAGGAAGCTATCATGTTCGCCAAACTACCTTTTTGCAATCCATTTTTAGCTTATTGTAATTTCTATAGGAACTTCCCGTAGAAAACACAGTTTTCATAAAAGAAGCACAATGAGGTGGAAAAAATGATGGAAAAGGGTGAGGGATGGAAACATGGATGTGTGCAGGCCTCATGGACACATTCCCAGCCTTCGAGTCCTCTTTGGAGATCAATTTGGCTTTTTTGTAAGCTTCCTGTAGAAGACACAGAACTTCCTGTAGAAAACAAAGTTTTCATAAAAGAAGCACAATGAGGTGGAAAAAATGATGGAAAAGGGTGATGAATGGAAACATAGATGCTTGCAGGCCTAACCAATAGATTCCAAGCTTTAGATTCCCTTCCAAAATCGAATCTGGCTCGCCTGAAGGTTCTACAGGATGTTTCCTGTAGAAATGCCTGTAGCTTCCTGTAGAAAGCCCAGAACTTCCTCTATCTTTGTTTTGAGCGATCCTCCTGACCTGTAATGTCCTTCTTGTAACCTGCAATTATTCAATGGAAATTAGATTTATTTTTTCTCTTTTTTCTTCTTTTTTCTCTTTTTTTTTTAAAAACAACTAGGGCGCCTCATGGAAGTTTTCACCCTAATTGTCTACCCTAGGTTCCTCCAAGGGAGGTTTTCACCCAAGGATCTTATTCTTTTTTATTTTCTCTTTTTTTCCAACCCATTGACTGCCTCATGGAGGTTTTCAATCAATGAGCCAATCTAAGGTGCCTTCGAGGAGGTTTTCACCTTAGATTTTTCCTTTTATTTCCATTTTTTTCATTTTTTTCTTTTTTTCTCTTTTTTCTACCCTACCCTACTTGAAAAAAAAAATCGTTCTCAAGTATAAGAATACTTGCAATGGAGCCATGTGCACATCAAGATTAGAGACAAAATGATGTGGAGGCTTGAAATGCATGCTTTGACAGGTATCCGGATTTCAGAGAACAAATTATTTGACTTTGAAGGGATCAAGCATAGTTGAGGAAGAGAGTACTGCTGCAACTTAGTGACTGTCTGAAACCATATCTCAATATAGCTCTGATATCCTTGGTCATTTTGCTAATCTGGATCATTCTCCATATCTTCTTCTATCATGACTTCACATCTTCCTCTTTTTGCTGAGTTTTCTCTTGAATACATGGAAGATTTGATGGTAACCATGCGGGAACTCTCTCGATCTCTGATTTTGATGTATTCTCTTCATCAAGTGAAACCCATGGTTCTTTGATCTCTTCATTTGAATCTTATTTTTCTCGATGTGGTCCTTCAATGCTTTCAAGATAATCTCTTTTTTGCAATACTCTTCTTGAGCTATGGTGAAGATCATTGAGCTCAAGAGGAGTCATTTGTACATGTTGTGCCTCAGCTTTGCAACTGGGTTGAGATACTCCAATGTGCGGGTTTGGAAATGGCGGTATGGGTAGCTGAGTGGGAATGTATATTTGAGATGGATGCGGATGGGGTTGTGGTTGGGCAGGTGGTGGAGGAGAATGAGCAGGAGAAGAGTTGTATTGGGGCCTCCATCCCTGATGAGGTGCATTCCACCGAGGTTGTGGTTGAGCATAGGGGTGAAATGGATGAGCAGCTGGTTGGGAATAATATGGAGATGTGAATGACCAAGGAGGAGGTGTGGACCAGGAAGGATAGGCAGGGGGACCCCAAGAAGGCATGGAAGTGGCTTGATAGGGGTCATAATAGGTCTCGGATGTCCCTTGCAGTTCCTGCTGGTAAGGTCTGCGTCCATGTGGCCTCCTTTGGTTCATATAATAGAGTGATTCAGTGGCTCCTTTGGCTCTCTGATATGCAGCTTTAAGTCCAGGCAAGGAAGGGCACTGATTCATAGGATGGTATTCTTCACAGAGGAGATACACATCCAGGGAGTGCATTGGACATTTGTTCCTAGGATGCTTTCCAGTGCACCTAGGATAAAAGATGTCCAAAACCCTCTTGGCTTCCTCTTGCTTCCTTTGGATCTGCAAGGTATCCAGTTGCATGGAAAGAAACTCCCTCATCTCACTCTTGAAATCTTCCATCTGATTTGAAAATTCATTTTTGGATAAGGTACTGCTCCCAACATTTTTGTTTGCAGCCATTTGCTCCAGTGGAATTTTTTCTTCTTCTTCTTCCCTAGAGGTTCTTTAAATATGCCTTGATGTCTACCCAGGGGTTCTTCTTAATCACAACCATCGAAGAAGAGAGAAGGTTGGTTGTGTGAAGCAGTGGGGGGTGTTGTGCAAGTATTTTTCTGACTTATCTCTACTCCTACCAGGCATGAAAGGAAATCTTTTTGGTTGATTTTTGTATTTTTCTTCTTGTACCTACAAAACTAAAATAGATTGAACTGCAACTAACTATCTTGCTGAAATGAAAATGCGGAATTGAAATGAAAGCAGGAAAGGACTAATCTATTTTTCTCAAATGAAAATTGCAGGAATGAAATGCTAAGCTACGCTTGCAGAATTGAAATGCTAATCTACGCTTGCAGAATTGAAATGCTAATCTACGCTTGCAGAATTGAAATTGCGGAATTGAAATTCTAATCTATGAAAGTAGGAAATGTCTACTCTACTTTTGCGGAAATGAAATTGCAGAATGGAAATGAAATAAACTACTTTGCATAAGGTTGTAGTGGAAAATAGAAGAAAAGCAACAATCACGAATACTCTAACACTTCCTCGGCAATGGTGCCAAAAATAGTGGTGGGCCCTAGTATTGCAACAATAATGTTGCAACTCCTCGGACTCGCTTCTTTAATTTTATCAACCTGGTTGTTCATAACAAACTTGGAAGCGACGGTGCTGTATGCACAAGTACTAGCTCTTTCCGCAGCTGTCACTTGGTTAGCTGGCACAAGTCCGCTAGGAGATTAAGCCAACTTCTATGAGCTCTTAGAAGAAGCCTTTTAACTGATGGATGAAAGTTAACTCAAAGGAAGCTAATCTACTTGCGGAAAGAAACTGAAAGCCAAAAAGAAACGCAAACCCTAGCAAACCCTAATTCTACCAGCTAATCCTACTAATGCAAGAAGGAAGATGCAAGCTACTGAATGAGATGCCATTGACTTATAAGAAGATGAAATGCATGTATCTAATCTATGTCTACAGCAAAATCTGAAAGAACCATCTCTTTGTATTTTTGAATAAGTTGTCAGAATTATCATGCATGCAATTTTAATTATTTTTTACTGTGCAGAGGTGGATTGGCGAGGGAAAATGGTTGGAAGAGGTCAAGAAGGTTCAAAAAGGGCCTAAGGGGGTCCTAACACCCTTCCAAAGAGTTTCAAAGAGTTTGGGTATCAAGAAACCTCATTTGTGAGCTTCTACAGGAAGTCTGCAGGGGTTCTACAGGATGTTCTGGAATTTCTACAGGATGTTCTGCGATTTTCTACAAGATGTTCAGAAAAGTGGATTTTGGAGGGTTGATGGAGGAAAAATGGTGGGAAAGTGGAAATGGAGGTTGGATAATGATGTTAAGGGGTTCAGGACCTGGCGCATGAGGCTAAGGAGCGATTGGATTTGGTTCAAGGATGGAGGAAGCGATGATACACAAGGATGTAGAAATTAGGGCAAGGAGGGAAAAGTATGGCAAATGAAGGGTAGGAATCATGGATTAAGGGTTGGAGCAGATTATCTGATGGAGGAAAGGTAGAAAGAGAGGTAATATAGGTTATCTACACACAATTTTCTAAAAATGACCAAACAAAGACTATGCAAACCCAAGATCTAGCTATCTTGACCTAATTTGACCTAAATAACAGCAAGGAAAATGAACATCAGTTTATTTGCAACGAAATAATGTGAAAAAAACTAAGCAATCAAGACTCTGAACATGTAACCAACTTCTGCAAATAAAAATCGAACACTAATGATTGCACGGTGAAGCAAAGACTGTGTTTTTGTTGGCAGCAAGGTCACCTTGATCCCAGCTCCTGATCCCACTGAGGGAGAGGTGAAATCAGAGGTGCTTGATGGCCTTTTTCTTAAGCTCTTCCCTATTAATAACCTATCAACTCAATCTGAACATAAAAATCATTTTTAATCATCAAAAGCAATATAAATAACAAAGCAATATTTAAATCTAAATAGCAGATTTTATTCTAAGAATGCAACAAAAACACATAAAGGTAAACAAACGAGGTATTGGGCACTTGAGATGGGCCCAACCCCAAGAGCTACAACCTCCTAAGAGAAATTAGAGTTGGTGCAAAGCTGGATTCATCTTTATTGATCAAAAGAATAGTTACATTCCAAAAACTGTCCACAAAGAAAACTTGAGAATGTGCTGAAATGCAGAGCTAAACTACTACCTAAAGAAAGACTAAAATCGAACTACAAACTAGCTATCTTGTGCCTACAAAGTGACTAACTATTGTCTAACCAAAATGAGGCCCTAAGCCTTCTTATTTATACAAATTGAGGACCCCAACAGTCCTCCTAAACTTTAGGGACTTGGTTGCCAAAACTTGTAGTTAACAGCAGTCCTACTTGACTTGCTTGGTTTCCCTTGTGATAATTGATTTGGTGGCCCTTAAACTCTGAGGTGATGGTGGAGAATTCGAGGTAAGGGCCCATAAATGAAGGGGACACCTTCCTAAAAATCCTCTCCATGAATTTCGCTGCCAAGTGCTCATTTAAACCTTTGATTTTGTCTCCAAATTAACCAAGAAGACTACATAAAGCACACATTAGACTTGTTCGCATAATGACTAACCCAATTCACTCTATTAGCATAAATATAATGAAAAAAATGCAATAAAATAATGAGAATGGTGGATTAAGTCGAATTAGGAGGTTGAATGAGCTCATATAATTATCGATTTTTGGAGCTCATCAATAACCCTACAGGTGGTAACACCAGAACCTCTTTAGATATGGCCAGTAATACAACCTTACTGTAGAAATTTTGAATAATTTAACACATATTCAATAGAGATTATCCTGATCATGTACTATTGCGGAAAACATACACAATACATAAGCTCCTCTACGTTGATCATCAATATAGCAGCATCAATAACAATAAAACATCAATAGCATTCACACATTAACACAGTATGTATCCCGGGGAAAGCATCTCGCTAAAAACCCCAACTATCTGTATATTAATGATTGAGTCATGTAACATTACAAAGTACAATGCTTATCACAAGCAATCCAGTACCAGCTCCACCTGTTACACAAAATACAGCTCAGATCTGAATCAATCACTGGCTCAAATCTCTTCCGCTGCTTGCCTGCCTCCGCTGCTCAATACCTGCACAAGAACCGGTGATAATTCCAAGGCATCCACATCTTTCCTTGGCTAAATCACGTGAGAACAAGCTACAATGTGGGCAAACTCATTGGCAACTCAATCCCTCTGATTGTGCAAGATCTGGTGCACAACTATAGTCACAACTGATAGCAATCTGATCCTCTAACACCTGTCCCTGCTGAACTGAACATGCACTGACATGCAACTGAGTTAACTGATGTATTCATTAGTTGTATTATGAGTTAATAACTTGTGAATTAATTAAAACTAATTCACCCAACTCATCTCTAGTCTATTCGCCAGTTAGACTAAATACAACCAGTTTAACAAAGCTAAACTGAACACAACTCCATCAACTGCACCTCCAGTCCACTAAACTCAAATCACTTGAGTTCTAACTGAAGTCATGCATGCAAATATTCAACTAACCCATAAGAACCACGTATTTCCTTCATGCAATTGCATGTGCCACATCCGTAGCTCGAACTGAAGTGCTCCAACAGAATAAGATTAAGTTTATAGTCCAAATATTATTGTGAGATAATAATATTTGACTTTTCTATTTTTGACAGCCAGTCTAAAAATAGACTTGATCACTCACACTGTGATCACTCACACTTTCATGAAAAATAGAAGTCCATCTATTTTTCCAACTTGATCAATCATCCATAAACAACAACCTGCAATCCATAGACATGATCCATATGTCTAAAAATAGACTTGCGCCAAAAATAGCCTGCGGGCCCACTTAGTGAAGGCGACTCTTTTCACTAAGCTCCATCATCTTGTTGCAATCTCAACACTTACTTCCCTAAATGGTTGGTAAACTCAAATATCAACATGTCTTTCTATAGTGCTAAAGAAGGTGTCTTCCCTAAATGGTTGTTAAACTCAAATATCAACATGTCTTTCTGTAGTGCTAAAGAAGGTATCCATAATTTAAAAACAGATTGCTTTTGCCCCTCAAATTCGATTATTTGTATGAGAAAGTATGTGCATGATCCAGGCACTAGGATTTACATTATTATATTTACTAAAGCGTAAGTGAATTCTAAAAATGGGTTTTATACCCAAGTAATAAAATTAGTATAGAAAAATGGTATAGTTTAAAATCTACAAGTGGATGCAACAATGTGCAATATATCAATAATGAAAAATAAGAGGAAAGTACATGCTTGAAGACACGGACTAGGAAAAATTGGGCTCTTGACATTGAGAGTTCAATAGAGAAACATTGTGTCCAGGTTGGCAATGATGAACTTGAGGACATTGTGAACTTACGAAGCTATTGTAATAAAAAATGTAAATTTGTTAAATTAGATTGTAATTTTCCAACAAAATTGTGAATTGTGGAAAACTTGTTGGAATAAATTTCTTCCAAGGCTGTATCAACTACATGCAATAATAATTTGATAATTTCTTAAGAATAGGTTGGTTGGATATTAAAGGATCTAAATATTCTCAGAAGCCCTAGCTACAAGGTTGATTTTGGTAGTTCATCTCAAGCATAGGTTTGTGGCACAAAGTTATAATAAAGAAAGTGTACCTACCCTCCTCCAATAATGCAATGAATTCAACGTATTATGCAGGTGGAAACTAATGCCTCTCATGTTTGGTGAGTACTAACCAAATCATTCCTTATACTTTTCTTATTATTCAATCGCATTTTAGTTAACAAACAAGGAATGGAAATTCTATTAGAATCACAAGTGACATTTGGATTGGTTTAGAATTTTATTTACATATGGATAAAATTCTAAAATTTTCATGGATGATTCAAGCATTCTATATAATGGACCTTCTTATTGGCTTAAATGAAACATTGACAACAAAACCCTCATTTGTGCATCTTCCTTCCTCAATAAACAATTCTATGTATCTCTCAATCATATACTCTAGGATACAAGATTCCCTTGGTTACTCCTCTTAGAAACAAGATGCTCATTAAAATAGCTAGAGTAATTGGATGGCCCATATAACCATCTCCATTTTCACTTGATACGACCTAGCATAAAACTGTTAGAAGATGTAGACAAACTAGAATGGTGAGCATATCCATTGACATGAAAGCACATAGTGAACTTTGGATATAGTATAGAGTTGTAATTTGGATAATAAAAAGGATTGGTGACAATGGTATGGAAATTTGATCTCGTTTTAAAGGGTTGATAATTATTGTTAGTCATGACCATGAAAGCTAAAAGTTGAAAAAAAAAATCCTAAATACCATCTAAATTACCACATAAAATTTTATGCTTAGAATAGTTAGATGATAGACATTGATTCTAGGGCTACCTAGAAAGTATAAAGTTGGTAGAATTGGTCTCAATAATAGTTTCTCTATACAAGGTAGAAGGAAAAGAGGATTTAAAGAACATTTATTGGAATAATTAATTATTCCAAACAATATATGGTCCCTATCCATGACCTCGTGGGTCCTGTCCATGAGACGACAAGGAGCTTGAAATCCTTCACAATCCCATGTTCAAAACTGGTGCACACTAGAAACCCGATTCATAAGGGGCGAGGCTTAGGTCCCAGTGTGTGCAACTCTCCATGAGGTTACCCAACTCGTTATTTGAGGGCTCCACATTATTGACTAAATACCAAGAATACCATGATTTGACCACCCCTGTGGGACGAAGGTAACCTTAGTGTCTAGTCTTAGGAAAAGACCCTATAGGCATGATTGTTGGAAGCAACCATTTCTCTACCCCACCTTCATCTAGTCAGCCCTACTTGTGGACATCAGACCCCATCAAATAAGAAGTCTTTTGGAAAGCCATCTAAAACAATAGAACTAGGACTTGATTCAGGATTTAGACAACCTTTAGGCTAGATGTGTTTTTTTACAGGAGTTGTTTGGTTGGATCAGAGTAACATATCATTATAATTAGTTTGCACTTCACATCACTACAATAGGTGTTTTCTTGCTGTTTCTTACTTTCTTTATTTACACTCTCCCCGTAGTATTTCAAGTTTTATTTTGTCCTGACACCATTTCACCGCCTAAATGCTTGTCATGGATACTTCGTGGCCTTCACCACTAGTTTCCTTTAGGAGATTCTCTCACCCCTGCTCGACAAATAAGGGTTCCTCGATCCCGTCCTCCACCTAGTCCACGTACAGACTCTAGTTCCTCTTACTCCTCGAGTTCCTCCTTTGATTACACATCTTTCCAACCCTAAATCACTACCATGTCAGGTGTTAATGTAGGTAGCGGAAACCTAGGTGGTGACACTAATTCTAACTAGGGTAACCCTACAGGTGGTAACACTAGTCCTAAATAGGGTAACACTAGTACTAACTAGGGTAAACCTACAGGTGGTAACACCAAAACCTCTTTAGATATGGCCACTAATACAACCTTACTTTCCTAAATGGCTGGTAAACTCAAATATCAACATGTATTTCTATAGTGCTAAAGAAGGTATCCCATAATTTGAAAATGGATTGTTTTTGCCCCTCAAATTCAATTATTTGTATGAGAAAGTATGTGCATGATCCAGGCACTAGGCTTTACATTATTGTATTTACTAAAGAGTAAGTGAAAGCTAAAAACGGGTTTTATGTCCAAGTAATAAAATTAGTATATTTTAAAATCTAGAAGTGGATGCAACAATGTGCAATATATCAATAATGACAAATAAGAGGAAAGTACATGTTTGAAGACATGGACAAGGAAAAACGAGGCTCTTGACATTGAGAGTTTAATAGAGAAACATTTTGTCTAGGTTGCAAATGATTAGCTTGAGGACATTGTGAACTTACGAAGCTACTGTAATAGAAAATGTAATTTTTTTAAATTAGATTGTAATTTTCCAACGAAATTGTGAATTGTGGAAAACTTGTTGGAATAAATTTCTTCCAAGGATGTATCAACTACATGCAATAATAATTTGAGAATTTCATAAGAATAGGTTGGTTGGATATTAAAGCATCTTAATCTTCTGAGAAGGCCTAGCTACAAGGTTGATTTTGGCAGTTCATCTCAAATATAGGTTTGTGGCACAAAGTTATAATAAAGAAAGTGTACCTACCCTCCTCCAATCATGCAATGAATACAATGTATTATGAAGGTGGAAACTAATGCCTCTCATGTTTGGGGAGTACCAGCAAAATCATTTCTTATACCTTTCTTATTATTTGATCACATTTTAGTCAACAAACAGGAAATGGAAATTCTATTAGAATTACAAGTGACATTTGGATTTGTTTAGAATTTGATTTACATATGAATAAAAATATAAAATTTTCATGGATGATGCAAGCATTCTATATAATAGACCTTCTTATTGGCTTAAATGAAACATTAACAACAAAACCCTCATTTGTGGATCTTCCTTCCTCATTTGTAGCATCAGATTTTATATTTTATGTTGTGACTTCATCTTCATAATAGACATTAGGTTTAAGGTCAATTCAACAAGTAACCCTTTCCACAACCCAATCTAGTAATGGGTGGGAGAAGTTGTTATAATTACGAATATAAACAAAAGGCAAATCCTGAAGTGAGCTTGGACAACATGATGGATTGTCTAATAAGAAAAGCACATGCACAAAGGCCATCCTTTTGGATATTTTTGGTTGGATCTTAGAGGCACATATATCCTTCTCCAGTGCAAGGAGTGAGAGGATGACCATGTATTGAAAGATGCATTGAATTTTAGTCTTGTCTAGATTTATGGACTTGATCCATTTTCCCTTTGGATTTGAAGTTATATATAAAGAGGTTTATAAAAATTGTGTGTTCCTTCTCAGAAAATAACACCATTTAATACAACAATTTGTGCTCTCAAAGACCATCACAAAGAAAAAGAGAGCAGAAATCCATTTACTCATAAAACCCCTCTAGTCTCCAACAATTTTATGTGAATACAATTGTCATAGAAAATTAGTCCAATATTAGTTTTAGGGGAAAGACCCATTTCAATCTCTTCGATTATATCTTTAATTCCACCAAAGTTACCATGGATTCTTTTGAATATGATAGATTAGCTAACTTTACTATTCTGTGTTGTATGCTTTGAAACCAAATTTATTAACACCAACTCTAATATGAAATGTTTAGAATTCATATAAATAAAAAACAATGTTAAACTACCAATTCAAGAAGCCAAGAGAAACCCATTGATAAGGAATTGTAACATCTCGAACGTGAAAAAAAAATATATATATATATTTGGGTTCCCTTTAGAGGACATCTTCAAATTTATAAAGTCACTAAAAAACTAAAACACAAACTTAATCCTAAGAAACAAAACCATATTTCAATTTGTGGAAACCCACAATTAAAAAGGAGTGACCCGACTTCATGTGGTGCTCTTCTCGAGGGAGTCCGCCTACCTTCATGGACTTCATGTGGTGTCCTTATCAAGGGAGTCGGCCTACCTTCATGGACGCTTGATATAAATACTAAAACCCAGTTGGACTTCATAGGACTCGATCATCACCAAGTTGGACATTCACTGATATATTTCGCACTACTCGCTCGGCCATCTTCTTCGAGATTCTTTCTGCAACAAAATCGTGAAGGGAAAGGGATTAATTTGTGAGTGAGAACATGGAACCTTTTTACACAGACAATGCAAAAGATCATGAGCACGAGCCAGAGGAGATTCTTGATTTGCTGCCTCCAAGATTTAGAGAAATTAGTGGCAGCTCAACAGCCATGGAAAGTTTCAATTTGATGAACGACGATCTTATAAGCCATCGAATTATTCCAAGCCTCGACGGCCATCTACGCGCCCTCATTTCCAACGGCAGGTCTGGACTTATTGCTAACAGGCTTCGACATTTGGTTGACACAGCGCCGCCGCCACCACGACAATGCAAACTTCTGTTTCGCGTGAAACCAAGAGGTTGGCGCGACAGACACGGCCGTCGCCGTGAAACCACGGTGAGTGAAATAAATTTTATCGTGTGTGCCATCAGAGACAAGAGGTTGTCACCCTTCCCTCAACATGAGTTCACGGCTTTAACTATTCCGCATGAGGTTCCATCAGAAGAATTAAATGAATCTTTTGTGGAAGCGATCGGACATAAAATTATTTTCTGGAATAGTACAGATGATGGGCAGCATCCCTTCTGTTACATACCAAATTCAGACCAGAACTCCGATAGGTCTTTCCGGGCTTTGGATACTTCCACAATAGCTGGAGAACTCCACAACGATGTTTCTTATGGGATTGTTAAAGTAACAGTGGGAGATCGGTTGATAGTGTTGTTGGGTACCCATAGAAATCGTACAACAATGTTGTCCTTAGACGTAAACTCTGAAAAGTGGTCACTTCTTCCAGAGTGTCCGTTCAACATATATGATACACCTATCCCGTGGAAAGGAAAACTGTATATAGTAAATCTTGCTAGCTTGGTACGTACACGCAACTTTGATACTACCAGACTCGTTCCCATGCACTTCGACTGTCAGAGCAACGTGTGGGTAGTGGGAGGAGAAGAGAACACAAAGTTTGCTCGGCATTTAATAGAATTCCTCTTCTTACGTAAATCCTTTGTCACGTGCATGTCTGTCACGTGCGTGTTAGGGAGATGTATGATATCCTCCAAATCCGGAACACTTTATGCCATATCTGAGAGGTCAGATATTAACGAGCATCCAATTGGGTGTATTTACGCTATGGATGATTTAGCAAGTGGATGGAGGCTAGTTCAGAGCCGGAAAAGTGAGCACACTCAACAAGTTGATCCCTTCAAACTCCCTAAGCTTCCTCAAGGTCAATATGTACAGACTAGAACTAACTGTTGGGAACTAAATGAGCACGATATACTCCTAGTTGTTCTACATTTTGTGTATATGGAAAAGGGAATATGGGCGAGGTATGCGTGGTGGACCTTCAACAAAGATGACGGTGTTAAAAACTATGGTTACGAGGAGTTAAATGGGTCGGCTTTAAAAAATGCTTCCGATATTTCACTCTTGAAAATTGAAATGTGAAAATTTTGAAATTGGTTTATTTAATGATAAGTTTTTTAATTTATTTTTTTAATTAGTTAAAGAGTTTGGCAATTTTTCTATATGTATTTGCTATGGATATTGGATATGGAAGGTGCATTTATCTTAAAAATCATGATATGAAAAATTATTTAATATAATATTAATGTTTTTGGGCAAAAGTGGACTTTGACTAAGGATCACACTCATTCATTAGTGGGACAAACTTGATAGTTCAGGACTACATGAAGCTTGAAAATAATAATTTTTATTTCCATTTCCATAATTTTACTTGGGTAACTTGGAATTCCTTTTTGGCATGCAAGAATACATACTAATGCTACATAAAAATCACTGCTCCCTCTTAGCGAGGGAGGTATTCTCTACAAGTGACTTTTCCTTGCTGAAATTTATCCTTCCTTAAGAAAAGTTCATGAGATTTTCAAGTTGATTCATGTGTATAAAATAAATCCATTCTAGATTGGGTAATTTAATTCACTCATATGTACGTAAGCATCTAAGGTTTCTGGCCAAAGTCCTTAATGGCTCCTTAGGAAAATGTATCAATCTCCTTTGGTCATAACCTAGCCAAATACTCTTGGAATTTGAGTTCTTTTAGCTTCTTAGGAGAGAATTTTCTTTTGGACCATTCACCTTTTTAGTCAATATCTTTTATGACCTAGCAAAGTCCTTCTCGCTTCAAAGGTGAATTACATCTATCTCCTTCAGTCGACATAGCCAAGTCCTTTTGGCTTCTAAGGGGAAGATTTGCCCAATCCTATAATTTCCCTCAGACATACACTTATGGCTGACCTATTAAAGTCCTCTTGACTTAACAGTTGACTATATCCTATAAATTCCTCATTAATTACCTTGCATCATTCACCTTTTTGGTCAAATTCCTTTATCACTTAGGCAAGTCATTCTGGCAGCCAATTTGTCTAAGTTTCAAAGCTGAATGTATTCATCTCCACTAGTCAAATTCATTGTTGCAAAAATCTAATCATTCCCTTCTAATAAGGGATACATTCAACATCAAACTAAGCTCTTTTGTCCTTTTACGTTGAGTTGGGTAAAAGAAGTTTTGAAAAGAGGAAGAGATGAAGAGGAAAACTCTTATTTTGTGGCTATATTGATAGACATAAGGATCGTGGTATATTGGATTTTACTTGTAAAACATTTCTCTCCAAAAATATTAGGCAATAACATGTCTAAAAATAAATATTTCAAAAGCAATTCGAACACACATAAATGCTAGAAGAAATAACATGTAGTTATAATGGAGTAACATCTTCCTCTTTTATGGTTGTTATCTGTTAAATTATGGTATGTTCTACGCTTAGAGCAGTTTACTTATTTTTCTTCTTATTA
>APFE031349750.1:2204-24479 GCA_000404065.3 Pinus taeda
CTTTTTTGAAGGAGAGGGGCATGTTGGGTCCCTATAATACTAGTGATTACCCCATTACTATTGTAGTTGCATCCCTTATTGATATTGTTGTGCCCCTATTATGCCCATATTATTATTATTGTGCCCCATAGAATCCCTCTATTGTTATTTTTGTGGCTTTATATTATTATTCTTAGGTCGGCTGGGTTATATTGTGACTCCTTAGACTTCTATATAAAGAAAGGAGGTTTTGTCATTTGAATCATCTAAGAATTGTACATTTTATGTAATGTAAAGGAGGTTTCCCCCTCGAAGTGGCTGAATTCTAAGGCATTGATCTATCTTTTCTATCTTTTCTTGAGCTAGTTTCATAACAATAAGGAGCATGATATGGGCACATTATACAGTGATAGCCAAAGTGCCATTCATCTTGCAAAGAACTCAGCATTTCATTCCAGGACTAAACACATATAGCTCAAGTACTATTTCATACGATCAGTGTTGGAAGATGGAGAGTTGAAGTTGGAAAAGATACACACTAGCCATAATCTTGCAGATATGTTAACAAAAGTTGTAACTAGGAGAAACTGAGAATATGCTCAGTTTCAATTGGTCTGCAAGGATGACGATGAAGAAGAGAAACAGCCAGGTCCAAAGAGGAGTCATTGTCCAGCAAATGAAGTAGCGATGGAATTGCTACAATCATTCTCCAAGTGGGAGATTGTTGTGTGTGGAGCATGATTATTTAGAGGTCTTTGTTTCAGCCGAATGTATACCCCAAGAATTTTGCACACCCCTCCATGCAGGGGGGACTTTTCCCCCCCGCGGGGGTTTGAGGGGGTCGATCCCCCCCAGCTGGGGGGTCCGGGGGCCAGCGGTCCCCCAGCAGGGGTTTTGCGGGTAGCGCCCTTGAAGCTAAAAACAAATGTAAAATTTCCTTGTAAAAGTATAGTAATTTCTAGTCAATCTGGGTCTTTCATTAGGCGGATGATCTGACAATAGAGCTTATGTTTAGTTTAGGGTTTTTTCCCCTAGAAGGCAACCCCTCTCATAGTATGAAGGCATTTTATTGAGGCTGTGTAATAGATGTGTATTCTTCGAGCGAGAAACAGAGAGGTGAGACTATGAGTGAAGAATGAGAATATTACAGCAGATCTACTTTATGTTGTGTCTCTTCATTTTGTTAGATAATAGAAAGGAAGGACTGGCTGTTCAGGGTGGATGTAGACCAAATTTGGTGAACCATGTATATCTGTGTCTCTCTGGTTTTATGTGTTTTCTATGTTTATATTTATGTAATATTCTATATGTTCCATTTCTCTATAATATATAATTCTCTAACAGTCGTTTTGTTTGCATGGATGTACAGGTTTGCAAAAAAAACAATGAAATGATTTGCGTTTGTTTTATATACAAAGTCAAGAACTAGTGGGTTTCGAGATTTGGATGGGTGACGTCAACGAGAAAACGATATGATGTTTTGTCATTTAGTAGGGGGTGGTAAGTTTTTTTTATCGCACCACTTATGGAGAGGGGGCGGTATTCAGGCTTGAGCCAGCAATTCCATAGAATGAATGACACATGGTGGAGGCACTGTTCACAAATCCGCTTCGTGATTACATGCTAACGTTCGGTCATGAAGGGCTGTGCGATATGCATGGAACTTGTTAGATCTTGGAGGCTTGATCAGACGGCTATCGGGGAGGTAATATGACAGGGTTTTAATGAAGATGGGCCCGATGTAATTAAAAGGTTTTTAATCATATCGGGGGTGACAGGATTGGTCAAGGAAGCTATTAATTAACTGTGGGGGTTAATTAATCCTTTGTTAATGTAGCTAGGGGCGTGGTTCTTAATTAGTTAGGAATTAACTAATTAATTCCCATTATTGATGTTTTATGGTTATATTTAACCAAAGGGGCGGGATATTAATATTTCGGGGTTTTTTACATAGTTAAAGTAATACGGGAAGGGGTAGATTTTATAGGGGAACTATATAATAATACAAGTTAGTGGTTAATATGATCGAATGAATGTAAGCGCTAAGTCTAAAAATTATAATGCGTATATTTAAACTTAGGCTAAGTTAAGAAATGAAGGTTTTTATGTAACATATTATAACTTCCCTAAGTAAAATAGGATTTTACTTAGGAAAACTTATCAAGGGAATGAATGATTTATGAAGGGGTGAATATTAATGAATGGGCTTAAGTACTTTAGGCATTTACGAATTATTGGGCCGAGGCTCCGGTCCCCCCAGAAGTCAGAGAAATTCTCTGAGCCCCTCTAATTTAATAGATACCTTGGTACTTAGGGGAAATTAGTGAAAATTTAGGGGAAATGAGTAGGGGAGTTAATTATTTTGAATTTGCTTGCTTGATGTGCCTTCTATGTGATACATGCCATTTGCCTTATGATGAAAGTAAAAGGATTTGCACATTTAGACTTATCATTCATTATATGTTATTCTGCAACCATCATCTACCTACCCTACCTACTTAACCTAGCATTTTTACTCCTTTATTTAGGGTGCACTTAGACTTGCAAATCCTTATCAAACTTTCTTTTCTTTTACATCGTAATGCCCATCTAAGTATAACCTTATTACATCCAAGGGATCAGATTAAACTGTTGAGCTCCTTTTTTACTCTAACTATCTACTTATCTGCCAAGATTACACTGTTTGGTCATATCTTTATTCTTTATTTCTAAAACATGAAATTGCAAAATGGACTAGCCAAGCTTACATTGTTTGGCTATTCATGAATTGTGGCATAGGTGACAAATTGCACATAATCGTTTATTACACAAAGAAAAAAGTAGTGGCATTTGGACTTGCACACTTTCCTGGTCATCTTTTATTTGGGGTTCATTTTCTTTCATTTTTTAACCATTTTTTATTTCTTTTTACCCTTTCATTTTTCTTTTATGGTATACCCTCTTTACATTTTCAAATTTTTTTTAACCTTTGCAACAGAAAAATGTATGAACATATTACATAGCTCATCAATTCAATCATGATATATGACACCTATTGATATAGGGGCATAAAAGTGGCTCCACTTTGGGACGACTTTTCTTGGTGAAAAGTCAAGAATAGTATATCAGTGGCCTCTGAGTGACTTTGATTGTTCTCTGCAATCTTCTTCTATTTTATGTCTTTATTGTATGTATGACAGTGATACTCCTAAAGCTTAGGACCTTCTCTTTGGGCTTCAACTCCAAAATGTTACTGTCCAATGAAAACTGTGACATTACAGAGGATATAATATATACATGTTAAAAAAATGGTAACATCAGTATGTGGGATCAAAGTAATGCTTTAACATCTGACTATTAATTGGTCCTTCTTATGCTTCTGTACCATCCAATTTTTTTAGAAAATATATATTATTTCCTTGGAAAGCATAGATGATGCATGGTCCTTTCCATAGGAAGTCAAACTTCCCATGTTTCCCCTTATCCTCTCTTCTGGAATCCCATCTTAACACTTTATCTCCAAGGTAGAAATCTTTTGCCTTAGTTCTTTTGTTAAATATTTTCTTTAGCTTCTCATGCAACACTTGGGATCTTTGGTACACCTCCTCTCTGGCCTGTTGCAAATTGATAGTCTGGTTTATCCTTCTTTGAATATCATTAGGTTCTACTTGAGCTTCTTGGAGTAGTTTCATAATAAAAACACCTAGTGATGAAGGAAAAACAACTTCCATGCCATATACTAACTCATAAGGACTGGTTCCAATGGAATTTTTGGTTGTAAGTCTGTCTTCCCATAATGCATTTATCCATTTCTTGTTCCAAGTCTTCTTGTTTTCTTCTAACATTTTTTTAATGATATTAAATAGACTCTTGTTGGAAGATTCAACCAGTCCATTCCCTTGAGGGTAATAGGCTATGGAATGGCCCAGTGTAATGTGGTACTTGTTACAGAAACTGATCATCTTTTTTGGCTTGAAAGTTGCAGCATTATCAGTAATGATTTTAGTAGGGTAGCCAAACTTGGAAAATATATTGGTCTCTAAGAAACCTATGATCACAGTGTCATTGACCTATCTAGAGCGGATGGCCTCTATCCATTTAGTAAAATAGTCAGTGGCAGTGAGTATCCATTTATGTTGGCCTGAAGAAGGAGGATGAATTTCACCAATGAAGTCAAGACCCCATTGCTGAAAGGGATTCTCGGTGGAAATGGGGTAAAGGCAACAACTTTCTCTTGCCTTCAAAAATTTGACATTTATGACAAGAAGTCACAAATTTCTTCACATCTGCAAACAAGGTTGGCCAATAGAATCCAGCCCTTAGGATCTTATCTATAGTTTATTTCCAATAAAGGTTTCCACCACAGTCTTTTACATGAAATTCTTGGAGAGCCCTGTCAACTTCATCTTTTAACAAACAATTCAATAAAATTCCTTCATGATTTTTCCAAAAAAGAGCATTATATAAGATAAAAAAATTTAAAGCTTTCATTTTTAAAAACCTATTCTTTATTTTGGATAACTCTGGAGGAGCCTGCAGTTTCTGTAATACATAAATTACATCAACATACCAAGGTGACTCTGAAAAGGCCTGGCTGATTTGTGGAGTCGCCATCTCCTACTTGTCATCTAGTTCATTTATGTCCAGGGCTTGACAATTAGTTTCTGCCATGAGTTTGGCCAATCCCTATCCTTTTATCAATTTTGTAGGTTTTATTTCAATATCATACTCTAAGATGGTAGCAATCCACTTACCTCTTTTGCCATCAATTCCACCTTGAGTTAAGATGTCCTTGACCACTACATTAGGCACATAAGCTATCACATGAAAACTTTGAAGTCTTTAATGGCTTTATAAGTGCAAAAGCTTGTTTCTCCATAATTTTGTATTTTAATGATGCATCTCTGAGCACTTAGTTTTTTCACATCCCTGGTCATCCTTTTGTAATGAAACAACTACTATGGTGTGTTTTGAGGCAAAAGAAAAAATTATGAAGTCTCTATCAAATTGAGGACTGGTGTTCTCGTTAAAGCCATTTTGATTTCTTCAAATGATTGCTTGGCTTCTACTATCCATTTGATACTTGAATTCTTTTTGAACATGTCATTTAGTAGTCTAATGAGTTCAGCTAGGTTATATATGAATCTTCTCAAAATATTTATCTTTCCTAGGAAAGCTTGAAGTTCTTTGATACTTCTTGGATGAGGTATCTGTAATATAGCTTCGATCCTAGCAGGAGAAATTCGAATGCCATCCTTGGAAATAATATGGCCTAAAAGCTTACCTTCCTCCATTCCAAATAAGAACTTCTTTGGATTCAAAGAAATACCATATTTATTGCATTTTAAAAAGACTTGTTTGAGATGGTATAAGTGATGTTGATCATATTTAGAGAAAACAGTTAAATCATCTAGATATATAACAATAAAATCATAAATTTCTTTGGCAAATGCAATGTCCATTTCCCTTTGGAAAGTTTCTCCTGCATTTTTTAGTCCAAATGGCATTTTGAGGTACATAAAAGTGCCCCATGGTGTTGTAAAAGAAGTTTTTTCTTGGTCAGCATGAGCTAAGATCTGGTTATATCCTGAAAACCCTTCTAAAAGAGAAATTCTAGAAGAACCCACTACCCTTTGCAAAATATGATCCATCTTGGGTAAATGATAGTTGGCTTTAAGGGAGACCTTATTCACATTTTTTAGATCGACACATAACCTTATTTCCCCAGTTTTCTTCCTAGTAGGTACTAAGTTAGATACCAACTCTCAAAATCTGATAGGGGTAATAATCCCTGCTTCATACATATGTTTAATTTCTTTTTCAATCAGTGGTAATAATACAGGGTTGATTCTTTTGAGTTTTTGCTTAAAGGGCTTTTGATTTTCTTTCAGAGGTATAGTATGTTGAATAATTGAGGTGCCATATGACTTCAAATCTTCGTAACTCCAGGAAAAGACATCTTGGAATTATCTCATGAGTTCAACATATTTTAACTTCTGATCAGGAGGTAAGGACTTTGATAATTTTGTCATTTTTGGATTATCCTATGTACCTAAGTTGTATTCTTCAATATCTGCTTTTAATGGTTCCATTTTTGGTTTCTTGGGGATATCATTGGAATCAAAGAGGTCTTGTAGAGGAGTTAATCCTTTAGGAAGATAATTGTCTTTTAAGTTGATAACCTCTGTTTCTTCTTCAATTATCTCATCAATGTCCATTGGTTTCAGGTCTTGAACTTCTTTTTGTGTGAATTTTGCGGGATGAAGCATATTTATTGAATCATTCTCTAAAATGTTTGTTTCTACCTCATATATTTGATTATATTTAATGTCTGTATCAACATCTATGTAACTGTTAGAAAACTCTTTATCTAAAATTAAAAAATTATTGATCTTCTCATCATTATCAAATACCTGTCAATTCTTCACATTGTTAGGGATAACTGGTCTATGCCTAATTTCAGCGGTGAACTAATGATTAGGCTCGAAAGGTAATTTGTAGGTGCTGGCAAACATGGCCAGGCTATGGGCTTGCAAGTTGTGTTTTCTAGGGATTGTAGCAAGCTAAGTTTCCAGAAAAGTATTATGAATCTCTATGATTGTTCCTCTGTAATATCCTAATATAGGGTCCCTAGTTAAATATTTTCCTTTGATCTTCTTAATGATTAATTTTGAATCTCCTATGATAGATACTCTAATTTCTCCTAATCTTTTGACAAGTTTAAGACCCAGTAAGTGAGCCTCATACTCTTCTATATTATTGGTGCGCTTATAATTTAATTTGTAGGCATGGCCTTTTGTCGTGATCGTTTTCTAAATTGTACACCCAAACTCCTACTCCTGCCCCTAGTTTATTGACTGGGCCATAAAATTCTAAATGCCAAAGAATTTTATGCACATAATCAGTGTCAGGGGTGGTTGGAATTTGTTTAACAAGGGGATTCAGTTTTTCATTCTCATCTGGTTTGTCCTTGTTATCTGATAATTCTTGGATGTGAACACTTGATTGTTCTTTTTTAATTTCTTTTGGTTCTGTTGCTAAAACTTCTAAAGTATTGGGAGGATTGGTTTCAGTATTATAAAGAATGAATGAGTCCATATCAGAGTGTATTGAGTAGATGGGGAAATTTTTGGGTTTTTCCTAACTACTTACTACATACTTCATCAACATTTCTCTGTATATTTTCTTTGGTTGGCCGAAAACCGAGATAGTAGCATATGACATATCCAATTCAAATGATCCCTGAAGTTTAGCACCCCAGGACCTAGATAATAACATGCCATATTTTGGTGGTATATCTGCTACCACTATATCCATTAAAATTGTTTTTGTAGGGTATTGAACCAAAGAGACACACAAGTCTTTTATCAATCCTAAACATATTACCTGACTAGAATCAAAAGAGAACAGATCTTTGCATGGTCTAGTGATGTCTAGGTCTAGCTTTTCCATTACAAACTTGGGCATGAGGTTATGAGATGCACCAGAGTCAAACATGGCGTTGTGAAGGATTTTATCATGTATGTTTAAGATCACATAGAAGGGAGGAATCCCTCCTTCTAAATATTTTCCATTCACTTCTAGGCCAAATATTAATTCAGGCTGGTCATAAAAAACATTAACTGAATCTTCAGTTCCAGTAATTTTCAGTGATCTATTGATTTGAGTTCGGTAAGAATCATGTTTAGCTAATTCAGATAATGGGACAACAATTTTCAGCTTACCTACTTCAGTTTCCAAATTAAAGGGTTTTTCTATTTGGGTTTTTGGATTTCAAACAACAGTATTCTCTCTGTTTTCTGTATTTTCTGTGTTTTTCTCCTTTTCAAGAGTGGGGTTATGATTTGCAATTTCTCCTAAATCAACTTCTGGAGGTTCTTCCATAGTTCCCTTAGAAGGAAGGGGAGTGGAGGATTGTTTGTAGTTTGGTTGATTATCAGAGACATCCTTAATTATTGGGTTAGAAGGGTTATTGTTTGATCTAGAAAGAATATATACAGGTGTGGGGACTGTCTTACTGTTTATGGGTTGTTTTGGAACCTTTTGCTTGTTTGCTTTAGGAACATCAATTCTCCTACTTCTTAGGTTGTATTGTTTATGCACCTCAAAGATGGTTGTGTCATATCCTTCCCTAAAGTCGAATGATTCACCTGATTGAGTTTGAAACTATTTAAGAATGTGGACCTCTTGATCTTCTTGGGTTAAGAAAACTTCTCCTTCATTACTGAGTCGCATAAGATTTATTTGAATATCTTCTTATGGACCTTCAGAACTAGAAGCTTCTACATAATTCTCCTAGAAAGGTGGTCTAATGTTTTGGTTTGGACTAGTCTTCCCAGTGTTCTGGTTTTAGTTTTTTTCGGAAATTAGGATTTCTCCCTGTGTTGGTAGGCTGACCATCCCAAGCGGATTTTCTTTTAATTGTCTCCACTCTGTCTCCTATTCTATCCATCCCTTTAATTATGGCATCTAGTTTCTGATCAAAGGGTGAGGCTTCTTCCTTCACTAGTATTCTCCTTTCACTCCTAGCCTTAGCTCTTTTAGACATTAGGTTGGCTTCAACATTGACTGTTATGCTTTGCATATCCTCCAAAGTTCTAGGGGCTCGTTCTCTCAGTTGGAAAGCCATATCAGAATCAAATCCATCAAGGAATTTGATTAAGGCTAAATCAGGCAGGGGTCTAAGGTTTTGATGGATCGCTTTATAGACATTGTTGAATCTAGTGCAGTAATCCTGCACAATTTCTTGTGTTTCTTTGCTTAGGTTTTCATACTCAGATAGAGTTTGAAGAGTATCTTTATTTTTCTCCCATCACTTCAAGAATTGTCTATGGAGAGTGTCTAGGCTGTCAATACTAATTGCTACTAGAGCCCTAAACCAAGTCCTGACTTTCCCAGTTAAACTCTGAACAAATATTTTCATTTGCACATCATCAGCATCTATTTCATCAATTTCAAAATAATCAATCATCCTTTTGGTGTGTTGTTGGGCTGTATAGGTACTAGTACCATCAAATTGAGTGATCTTACTTTGGTAGTCCTGGGGCATGGCACCTAAGTTTGTTGGTAGAACCAGGGGCTATACCTGTTTTTCATTGCTGTAAGTAAGGTTGATACAACAACTTGGGTTGGGATAACAATGGGTGTTTGGGTTGTGGATGGAGGGGTAGAAGGGGTGGTTTGAGGTTGAGATGTATGAGGAAATGGTGAGCTTTTAGATGCAGAAGTGATTACAGAGGAATTGGGTGTTTCTTTAGTGGTAAGATCAAGTTTTAGTGAGTTCCGCAAATTCCTATCAATTGATGAACTGACTTGAAGTTGTAATTCTTCGATGAATGTTGGGTCTGGGATCAGGTCAATTAATTCAGAATCAGATGAAGTCCTAAACAAAGAGTTTTCAAAGTATTCATCAAAGGGTTCATCTTCAAGGTAAATCCACCTAACAGGGTAAGATGTTGATCTGAAGGTGGGCCAAGAACTAGCAGAACTTCCTTGACTTTCTTGTCTCCTAAGGATTTTGGGAATCAGATTGTGGTTCTCAAACACTTGTTGTAGATTAGGATCAGGATTAGCTCTAGTGTAACGAGTCCTTTCTGAAGCCAAGTTTTTAGGTTTTGGTTCTTTTATTTTCTTAACTAATATCAACAAACAACTTCTATGATTTCTTTAAGATGCTTTAGATTTAGGATTTAAACTTCCTTAAAGATTCGTTATGACTGAGGAATGTGCTTCCCCAGCGGAGTCACCACTATGTTATCACTCAAATTTTTGTTGAAGTTGTTAGAAGAAGGAAAGGGGTTCAAGGCAACCACAAACCAACTTTTAAGTATAGAATCTAGCCAATCTGTACTCAGAGAGGGCTCTCTCTTTAGGATTTAGCTTTGTTTTATGGGATATTAGGCTAGTTATGAAAGCTTGAGGGTTTTGATTGTGTTTGGTGGTGGAATTCAGGAGCAGATGGATAGACCTGGGTATGTCAAGCCATTGGGCTATGGAGTCAACTGAAGATGGCTTAACTAGATCAGGTGTTTCAACAAAGGGTGGCTTCACAGAGAAAGATAGCTAAACAAGGAACAAATGGTAACTTGAAAGGATGGGATGGACTTAAAAGGAAAGAAGAGCAATTAAGAATCCTTCCACATGTTTTAATAAGAGGGAATGTGGATGATTGCTAATAGAAATCAATTAATAATTTCTTATTAAATGATCAAAATGATAAAGTAAGAAGCAAGAGCAATTAAGATTTCCTTGTCTGTGATAGTTTAGAAGAAAACATTTAGAATAAAAACGATTTTAAAGACAGATTGCACTTAAGCACTTTCTGAAATATACTTTTTCATTTTAATATTCAAATATGAAACACAATTAAAATATTAAACCAGAAAACAATAACACATGAGATATAGAATACTTATTTGTCTAGTTTTGACACATGAATCCTGTAAAAAGTCTTTTGCTTTATTTTTTCATCTAGCCAGCCATACAATAATTGTCCACCAACACTTCTATTCCAAAATAATGAGTCTATAGAAATGTCTAAGAATCCACACTCAATACTTCGAATGAATAAGTACTTTTACAAAATTTTACACTAAAATATATCTTAACAAAGAGAGATATAATCTAGGAAGCCTAACTATATGTTACATAAAAATAGAGACATATGGTCTCGGAGATAGAAGCTAAAAGTAAACTGATGGCTTGTTGTCCCTCTTTTTGTGAGTGAGCTAGAGGTAGGCCCTATGCTTTAGCATCTTGCTTTCTTCCTCATAATTTAGTGCTAACTATTTTCTTTTCAACTTCTTACTGATACTCTTTGACCTGTTCTGATACTCTTTACATGTTTTATCCTCACTTACCTTTTTACCAAAATTGACCATGGTAAATACTGAAAATTTAATTTTTACCAAGGTAAATTACAAAATCTTTGTCATGTTTGTCCACCAATCTTCCTTTGGTATTCTGGTCCTATGAATCTTTCTGAAGATCTCATCACCCTCAGTGTATTTGAAAAAATTAGGCTGAACTGGAAACAAATGTTTTATCTCATATTCAACATAGAAAAGGTTCTGTAAACTGTCATAGAGAACTCTGCCTGTAGGTAGTGCGTTGGGTGTAGATGCACTAGTTATTGAAATGGCCTGATTGTTTTCATCTGAGCCAACTTGTCAACATAGTCTATATGTCTCATCAATTTATCATTAATTACTAAAGGACTTGGAAATCCTTTGCTCTGCAAAATGTCAAATTTTTCCATAAAATCATTAATTTCCTCTTGCATGTTCTGGAATTTCCTTTCCAAATTCTGCATCAAAGACCTTTTGGTCAATACCTTCTTGACTTCTAGAATAGTCCCAGTTCTATCCTCAATAGCCAGCTCTTCTAGCTGGTACTTATTTTTGCTATTCAAAAAATTTATTAGCTTGATAGCTTCCTTAAGCTTCTTTCCTAGCTCTTCCTTAGTTTTCTGGATTTCTTCAAGAGCTACTTTTACCAAGTCAATCTATTCAAAAATTATTTGTATGGATGACCAAGCATCATTTATTGACTGAGTGATGCTGGCCCATAAAATTTTTCTAATATCTATTAAGGGATTCTTAAAGGTGAGGTCCTTCTCTAATGCTAAGCCTTTATTCTTTCTTACCTCTTCAGCAAAATTAATTTTTGAAACATCATATTTTTGTTCTAAGGTAACAAATTTTTCTTTTACCTTTTTTAATTCAAAGACTTTGAGTTTCATTTTCACCATTGATTTGATTAATTCTTCTATACTTAACCCTGAAGTTCCTACTGGTGCTAATCCTGTACTTGTACCTGTGATTACTTTAGCTGTGACCAAAGGGACATTGGGTGCCAGAGCTATTGCAAGTATTAATGGGACTGCTGTGGAGACCACTGGTATCACATTTTGAGGTTGTGAGGTCAACTCACTCTACCTACTTTTCAATGCCTTTTACAATTCTTGTTCAGTCTCCTTCAACTGTTCATTAAGCATGAGGACTAAGTCCATAATATCTTCTTCACATTTCTTTTGGATCACTTCATCAGTTCGTGGATGTCTTGATGGAGGCAACTTTAGCTACTTTCTCAAGGCAGCTATGTCCTCATCTTTCTTCTTAGTCAAGGCCTCTGCAGATTTTATATCCTTTCGGTCAATGATTTAATTCTATTATTGTTAGCCTGTGAGGAGGCCTTTTCTAGCTGTAACTGAGCAATTGTATTATTCTGAGAATTTTCCAACCTTTGGGCCATCATGGCTTTACTAGTCAATGTTGAATACACCATTTCCCCTATCTACTTGTGTAACTCAATCTGATCCAGGGGGTGAATGTCCTTGGCCATGACTTCAAGCTCTGTTTTGAGGTGATCTGTTATTGACTGAAGTTGTTGTACTTTGGGCTTGAAAAAGCTCATTATCATCTCGCCTTCTTTGATGTCATAGGTTGACATCAACCTATTCTGATTGGTGGGAGCCATCTTCAAATACTGGTTGTGAACCTGGACCCTTAGTGGTTCATTTTTGGCCTTTATTTATTTAAATTCTCTTTAATGTCCAAGTTATTATTACCTAGAGGCCTGAAGGATGACATTTCAGCACTTTGTTATCTCTCCAACTCCTGTCTCTGTGAACTAGAAGGTGTCCCACCTTCTGGGAAGGTATGCTGACTATCTGCACCTTCTTTTCTTTGAATTTTTGTAGTTTCTTGAAAAAATTCCGCCTCTGAATGGGGGATTAGCCGACGCCTCTTAGCATCAGGTTGATCTGATGGGCCACTGGCAGGGGTAGCTACTTCCCTATCTTTCTTTAAGCTCTTTTCCTCATTTAGAGGAGTCTGTAGAATTGGGGGGTCTACCATGCTAAATTGAGTTAGGTGGGCCTGTTTTTGAGCCTGCGCCTGAGAGGTTTGAGGCTGCTTTGACATGGATGATTGTTTTGTTGCTTGACTTCTGGTCTCTTTTTCTCTTCCCTGTGATGTTTCTGCAAGTGGTGCACTAGTCTCCTGTGAGTGCCTTTGTGAGGTATTAGTTGTTGAAGCACTAGTCCCTGATGCTGGCTTCTAAGAAGTTTCAAATTGCACTTTTCCAAAAGAACCTAGGTGAAGTGTCTTTTCAATATCCTTCATTACATTTTCTATGTTGACCTGTTCACTATAAGTTTCTACAAGATTCCCTTCCCTCCATTCATCCATGTTAGCAAATTTCTCAATTTCTAGAATTCTGTGATGAAAATAGGGTGACAGTCTATTTTTCATTCTTTTATCACAGATGAAACTGTGGGGGTCATAAGGAGTCCAACTAAAAATTTTGTTCAACTTCATGTAGTCTTCTAGTATTTGTTCTATTGCTTTCCCTGCTTCCCTTGTGTTGCAGATAAAAGAGCCTAAGTGATCCTTGATCCTTAGTTGTGTTTTCTTCTTGGCCTTAGTAAAATGAATCAAATATGATTTTGTCATATGTCTATAATACTCCAATGCAAACAGCCTCATTGGAACGTATTTAGATAATTTGAATGGGGAAAGCTCACACCCATATACCCTGATATTTGTGTGATTCTAGTACAGGTACCAGTCACCCACTTTATATTGCTTGGAGAGCTGAAGGATACTTTTGATATCATCACTAATCCTGGGGGAAAATCCCTATCAGCACGGTGGTTGCTGGGTGGAAACGTTGATCAATGAACTCACTATAGGAATAAGGGCAAGCAAAAAATCTATGGAAGATAGAAGTCTAAAAGATGTCAGACCTTGGATTACCCTTAGTATCAAGTTTCTTCATAGAAAATGAGAATTTGTTTGATTGATAGTAGAGGATGAGATGATATATGAAGGTGGAATACTTAAAAACCTTTTCATTCCCCAATCTCATGAATTGGTCATGAATTTTCTTAGTAATGAATGAAGCATAATCATACTTGATAGCAGGGGGATGACCAGGGGTAAATATAGACATCAACACTATGGTCAACTCATCTACATATTCAATAGTGTTGAATCCTATGACTGCAAATATCATATCAACTATAATTTTGCCTATATCTGTGAAGAAAACTGACATATAAGGAGGGGGATCTGTAGTTTGATATTCTTTTACTATGAAGGTCTGCCATAGGCGATTGAGTTTAGATTGGGACATTTTGGTTGATTTCTAAAGTAAATTTCCAAGGGAAATGGGGGTGAGGGCTTGACTAGGGTGAAACTATAGCATCTCATTGATTGATTCAACAATTATTGTGAAGAGGACTGTTTGATTGGGAGATATGACTGCTCTGCGGTTGGGGTCATAATTTGCATGGCATAGATGGATTATATCAGGAAAAATGTGCACAGAGGGGGAGAAAGTACATTGGGAGGTTGGATTCCCATAGTCCCATGGCATTACAGCCATTCAAGTGGTTATCTTTGCATTGACAAAAGACTTTCAGATGGTCTTTATCAGTGATTAGGTCTTTTATTTGGAAACCTTTATCTACCAGAGGCAAATAGTCTAAATCACGATGAGGGGTGGTAATGGGTGCAACGTTCAGGGCTACCGGGGTTTCCATTCTGGTTCTTGTGGATTTAGAAAGGAAACTGAGGTTTTCTTTGTAAAATTGGTAAAACAAAGGATCTAGGGGACTGGAATTTCAAAAGTAGTAATAGAATTACGGTGAGTTTTGGAATTTTCAATTATTTTTCAGTGGAAAACAAGTATTTGCAGGGTTTTCTTGTCGGGAAATTGGTAAATACCTGCTTTTGGGGATGGGCAATGGAATGCAGGTGCTAGGTATGACTAGATGGCTCTGGGCCGCGTCGACTGCAAAGTTTGAGGTTGGTTGCGGCTGAGAACTCAAGATGGTTGACCTCGTCCTTTTGTTTGCATGGATCTATAGGTTCACAGAATAAATGATGAAATGATTTTCGTTTGTTTTATATACAAAGTCAAGAATCGGCGGGTTTCGAGATTTGGATGGGTGACATCGACGGGTGAATGATATGATGTTTTGTCATTTAGTAGGGGGTGGTAAGCGGTTTTTATCGCACCACTTATGGAGAGGGGGTGGTATTTGGGCTTGAGCCAGTGATTCCATAGAATGAATGACGAGTGGTGGAGGAACTGTTTGCAAAACCACTCCACGATTACATGCTAATGTTCAGTCACGAAGGGCCATGTCATATGCATGACAGTCGTCAGATCTTGGAGGCTTGATCAGATGACTATTGGGGAGTTAATGTGAGAGGATTTTAATGAAGGTAGGCCCGATGTAATTAAAAGGTTTTTAATCATATCGGGGGTGATAGGATTGGTCGGGAAAGTTATTAGTTAATTGTGGGGGTTAATTAATCCTTTGTTAATGTGGCTGGGGTAGGGGTTATTAATTAGTTAGGAATTAACTAATTAATTCCCATTATTGATGTTTTATGGTTATATTTAACCAAAGGGGTGGGATATTAATATTTCATGGCTTTTTACACAGTTAAAGTAATACGGGAAGGGGTAGATTTTATAGGGGAACTATATAATAATACAATTTAGTGGTTAATATGACCAAATGAATGTGAGCACTAAGTCTAAGCATTATAATGCGTATATTTAAACTTAGGCTAAGTTAAGAAATGAAGGTTTTTATGTAAAATATTATAATTTCCCTAGTAAAATAGGATTTTATTTAGGAAAACTTATCAAGGGAATGAATGATTTATGAAGGGGTGAATATTGATGAATGGGCTTAAGTATTTTAGGCATTTAAAAATTATTGGGCCGAGGGTCCGGTCCCTCCAGAACTCTGAGAAATGCTATGAGCCCCTCTAATTTAATAGATACCTTGGTACTTTGGGGAAATTAGTGAAAATTTAGGGGAAATGAGTAAGGGAGTTAATTATTTTGACTTCGCTTGCTTGATGTGCCTTCCATGTGATACATGCCATTTTCCTTATGATGAAAGTAAAAATATTTTCACATTTAGACTTATCATTCATCATATGTTATTCTGCAACCATCATCTACCTACCCTACCTACTTAACCTAGCATTTTTACTCCTTTATTTAGGGTGCACTTAGACTTGCAACCGTTATCAAACTTTCTTTTCTTTTACATGGTAATGCCTATCTAAGTCTAACCTTATTACATCAAAGGGCTCATATTAAGTTGTTCAGCTCCTTTTCTACTCTACCTATCTACTTATCTACCAAGATTACACTGTTTGGTCAGATCTTTATTCTCTATTTCTAAAACATGAAATTGAAAATTGAATTAGCCAAGCTTAAACTGTTTGACTATTCATGAATTGTGGCATAGGTGACAAACTGCACACAATTGTTTATTACACAAAGAAAAAAGTAGTGGCATTTAGACTTGCACACTTTCTTGGTCTTCTTTTGTTTGGGGTTCATTTTCTTTCATTTTTTGACCATCTTTATTTCTTTTTACCCTTTGATTTTCTTTTAGGGTATACCCTCTTTACATTTTTTTTTTTTTTTTTTTTTTTTTTTTTTTACAAATATGGAAAACCTTTGCAACAAGAAAATGTATGAACAAATTACATAGCTCATCAAGTCAATCATGATATATGAAACCTATTGGTATAGGGGCATAACAGAATCCTTACATCATCTTCCTAGACCAATACCATTTGCATAGTATAAATGGCTACAAAAAGATAGAGGAAATAGTCATGCTAGTAATCAGGGGGATATAAGAGAGATGCATGAACTAGTACACCTTTTAGGGAATTAAATGCCTTTTCAGCAGTATTTTCCCAATAGAAGGGCAACCCTTTCTTAAGAATGTGAGTGAATCCTTTGTTCAACTCAGCGTAATTAGGAATGAACCTTCACATGAAATTAGCCTTCCCTTGTAGTTGTTAAAGCTGAATGAGAGAAGAAGGTGCAAGAAGATCAATGATTGCATGTACTTTAAGAGGATCGATATGAATTCCTTGTTTTGAAATGAAAAAACCTACAAGTCGACCATAACTAATGCAGAACACACATTTGTGTGTATTAAGTTGAATGTTATAGTGTCAACACGATAATAAAATGAACCTAAGATGAATCGAGTGGTAAGTTTGATGTTTAAAATGAGTAGGGAGATAGTCCAAATAAGGTTGCATGATGTGTTTAATATCGTGGAAAGCATAATCCATTGCCTGTTGGAATGTCACCCCAACATTATTTAAATCAAATTGGAGTTTTTGGTAGGCAAATGTACCCTAGAGATAGATAAATGTAGTTCTAGGTTGATCCACTGGGAGAATGTTGACTTCTTTATATCCAGAGGACCATCCATGAAAGAATATATTTCATAGTCGATACAGTCATAAATAATCTGGTCGATGAACGGGGTCGGGTAATTTTCCTTTGGACAAACGTGATTTACATCCCGATAATTGACGCATACACGGGTTGTCCCCTATTTCTTCATGACAGTGACAATATTTGACTACCAATTGGTCAAAGGAATGGGGTAGATGAAACTAGCATGAAGAAGTTTTTTAACTTCAGTATTTATCATAGCGACCTTCTTTAGATGGACCAAAAAAAGGTGTTGTCGGACTGGTTTAGCATTAGGATACCTTTTAATTTCATGCACCACTATATTTGGGTGGATAAATGGAATTTACTCAAAGGTCCAAGCAAATAGATCTTGAAACTCTTGAAATAGGACTTTATAGGTCTTAATATTGGATGAAGAGAAAGACACACCAATGTGTGGATTTTTGACAATACCTGTTTTAGCAGAAATATCAAGAGGTATTGTCTCTTCAATATTCGAGAGATATTTTTTGGAATCAACTTTGTAAATAGAAAAAAAATTGTAAAAGACTCGACGATATTGGGTAGTGTTGTACTATGAAACAACCCCACCATGTATATGTAGTAATATCTAATGTTAGACATATAAATGGAGACCCTTTTTATTTTTTTTTAGTCTTTAAGAAAATAAATTCCAACTCTAAGAAATTGCCTTGAAAACTATTAGAACAACCTAAGTTTAGGATCCTCATCAGAAATCGCAAATTGTAAATCACATTTTCCCATGTGATGATCATAAAGACACTAAATAAATTGCAATATGCAACCAAACCTCCCACCACGACATATCAATCAAAACCCATTAAGAAATTTCAATCAAATTTCGCACAAGTCGTAAGTAAATAAGACGTGCCACTATGTCATCCGTTAATGATTTCCAAAATGCAATATTGCGATATTCATAATAATAATAAGGTAACGCTATATAACATCATTTTAAAAACTGTGATGCACAAATAAAGGAGTAAGCGTGGGAAGTAACTATGTTTTAATATAATAATTAACGGATTGACAAGGTAATTAATGTTTAGCGACCCGAGGGGAGGTAATGATATTCTAAGTTATGACTAGTTAACGCTGAGTATGTCATTTGAAATCCTCCCAAGATTCAAATTCATTTCACAAAGATTTCAGCCTTAATTTCCCAATATTTTCTACACTAATATATATTGTCCATTTCATGCAAGCTACAAAAGACATGTCATTGCATAAAGTGATGCAAAAATAGAAAAAGCAGAGCATTACAGATTCCTAGCTATCAGAAATGTCTCCTATATTCTCTGATACAGTCTAGAGTGCCAATGGGGGAGCAACAGCTTGGGAGGTTATATACAATAGGCTTGATGATGAGTGTCCCAAGTTTACTATCACAAAAGCAACAACTGACTCATTAATACCTTTGGGACTCCAATTCAAGGATGCTGCCTGTTCTTTCCTTCACAAAATAGGAGCAAGAGAAAAAATCCTCCCATACACTGATATGATTATGTGGGTGCTGTAAAACCTCACCATTGAAGATAGGTAATTTAGGAACTCGAGAATGGAACTCATGGGGTCATTCAAAGCGGAAGACTTGAAGCAAATGTACCAGATACCCGACCCTCAGGATATATATGATAAAACATATGTGGCCAATTTTGCAAAGAAGAACAAAGAGCCCTTCAAGATGATCGAGGGCTGGAGGGTACTGGAGAACAAGTTCAAATTGATAAAACAGGTATGTATCATGTAGCCTCTTTGGAAAACCCCTACAAATATGTAGCTGAGATGTTATGTAGACTATACGGGTTACCTAATAATGCTAAGTTTTCCATAGAATGGATTCCTTTGATTTATGCCTGTGTTAATTCCCTCATCGTGAATTGGGCCACCATCCTATCTGATAACCTAGCCACTGTCATCACCGAATATTGTTAGAAGAGGTCCTCCTCTCCTGAGAACCTTCCTCCATTCTATTTTAGTGCCTACATTATGGATTCCATCTATTTCTGCACTAAATTTCCAATTATGGTTTGGAAATCAACCTTACAAGACCCCTACCCTATCCATCTCAGTCATAAACAAATTTAGGAATCCCATTATATACCCCATTTCTATAAAATAAGCCATGCTATTATTTTTCCATTACATTAATTAATTTTCAATAAGAATATTTTATTGAAGAATGGTTCACCTACATTAGGGTTTTTTGTAGTACAACAGACCCACATGTCCTCCCTTTATATGTCTCTAATAAATTTTTAGCAAGAGAAATAACCCACCATACCGTGGGAAAAGGCTTAACCAAATTTCTGAAAGAAAACAAGAAGTTATTATGGACATCTTTTCCAATTAGGTATGGTTCCTTTTCATTAGCAAATTTTAACCATGCGATAAAGGATTCAATAAGCCTAGAAAGCCCCAGGTTCGATACTTTGCCAAAAGGCAATTTGATCTAGACAAGATAGCACATAACATCACTACTACAATAAAGATCAAGCCTTGTAACCATGAGGCTAATGATTTTGAAGACCTTTTATAGTCATCTCAATCCTTTGAACAATCTCTCGAATGGGCAAAGACCAATCTAAGTCCTGAATATTTTGAGAGCTTTCAGGATTTCAGAAACAAAAGGCTCGAGGTAATCCCACTACACTTGTTAAAAATCGAACATAAGCCTGCGCCCAATGTGATTGTCAACAGAAGGGGACCTAATTCTTGCATAGAGTCTCAAGTAAATATAGGGAAAGAATTGGATACAAGGAAGGCCCAAGACACCGAGATTACAGCAAAATCCAACATGAAGTTAGCCGAAAATCAAGGTATGAGCACCCCACTTAAAGATATTGGCTTAGAGATCAAAAGATGTAGTTTGGAGTAGGAGTGGGATCAATTTAATAAGAAACTACAACACACTCCCAAGACAATAGATACCTAGGAAAATATGGGATATCAAACTCCTCTGCACATTCAGAAGAATATAGAGTCTAAACCAATGGATGAGAAAGCGACAATGTCTCAACAGAACAAAATCATTCTCACTCTTCCCCCATCGGAAATTGTCTTGAAGGTGACCGAGATCCCTCCTCTTGATGTGTTCTACAACCTATTGCACAAGGTTGTAGTAAGAATATAGAAGAAAAGAATAAGGATAGAAACACCTGCAATCCCACCTCAGAATGAGTCAATAGACATAGTTTGGAAGGACATCCCTTCCAACCCAGCTGAAAACTTGACTAGATTGTAATAATTTATAGGAGCATATGCAACCGCCACCATGGACAAAGCTATTGAAATAACTATTTTGTTGAAGGAAAAGGAAGAGAAGATTGCATAGCTTAAGCAACAGCTCGAAACGGAGAAGGTAAGTGTGAATAGGCAGTCCGTTGAGCAGCTGGCCCAATTACAATAGAGCATGGAGGTGATGAAGATAAGCCATGAAGAAGACATATTGGCAAAAAACATGCAACTCCAAGACTTGCAACAAGCCATGGAAATATATAAGGATGTTCCTGCTGTTGAGGAATTCATCAAAGAGGTGCTAGATCTTAATTCTCTCTTATTAATAAGAAGAGCTTCAGCGTAAATCAAATGAACAATTTTGCAAAAGATGTCACATATCACTCCTTATCTGGTCATTAGTGACTAGCTAATGGATAAAGTGATTGAGAAGAGAACTGGGTTTACTGATCTAAACACAAGAATCTCAGAGTTGATCGAATGGCAAGAAACAGAAGAGCGGAGGAAAGATAATTTGCCTGAGATCGAGGAGACACACAAGGACATTCTTTTCATGGATTTTGGGATGCAAGGATCAAACAAGTTGAACTAGTAGTGGCAAGAGTGGTCAGGGTGTCAAAGAGCATAGTAATGGTGGTAAACCATACTTTGTTTTCCACCAACTTGGTGAAAGAAGTCAACCTGAAATAATTACCTGATATAAATGACTTGCATAACAGATGGAAGGAAAGAGTGGAAACTCAAAGGGAAGAAATCATAAAATTAGCAAACATTGATTGGGATTTGTATTGGCAATACCTCGTTAAGCCACATAGTCAAATCATGACCCTTAACTGCTCACTCCATTCAACTCAGTGGATGTTGCCACCTCTCACAGATGTAATTTTTGCAGGATAGGTCAGAACATAGTTTGGGGAATCTCCTCAAGTCAAACTAATGGCCAATATGCGATTTGAAGGACAAGATGGCAGATGGAAAATCATCATCATAGCCTCTAATCATCAAGTCACTTTTTATTTTTAGAGTTAGTTAACTAGTTAGGAGGAAGGTTGTTTGAAACCTCCTCAATTTTTTTCATAATCTATTTTTGAATATTAGTTAGAATAGTATTTATACCCTTCTCATGCATTTAGAGAAGGGTCTAGAACTTTATCAAAAACATTTGCAAAGAATGCACTATTGTAAGTTTGTGAATGCTTTGGTGAAATTATGGAACATGATCGTTTCTTTCAAATATCAGACTACTTTCTTTTTTTGATGCACTTTTGTTTACTTGGAAGATAATTTGATTTAAACAAAGGAGTTGATCTATGTCATTAGTCAAATGAGTAGAACTTCACATATATGTGTTATCAGGAAATCTAGTGTCCATTTAGAGCTGCTAGTCCCACTAAGAGGAGTAGCTATCTTTGAAACAACCTAACTAAAATTACTTTCGTTTTCCTTTATGATAAGTAGATGGGAGAGAAGCAAAGAGTACCAATCTCAGTCTTTCGCTTGGCTCCTTGCTTGTTTCTTCTCCCCTTTGATAGATCTTTGCTGCTCCTTCCTTGCTTACCCAATTTCAAAGAGTACCTGTAAAGTCAAAGCAGCATAATACCTTCAAAGTACAAGGATCTACAATCATAAACAATATAGGACTAGATATATATTGACCACACAAATGCATATATCATCAAACATACAAGAATGTGGAGGAAAACTCGAATAGCTTTATTGATAAAAAGAGTAGAAGAGAGGATTACAACCCATTGATCTGACCCAACAACATCCTCCCAGCATGAAAGCCCTTCTTCACCTCAT
>APFE031349752.1:1388-76361 GCA_000404065.3 Pinus taeda
CTTTTGCTTACTTTGTTTTCCAAACAGATAATGTTTACAGAAATCTAACTTTCCAGACTTTAGATTAGGAAGTAACTTGCGATCAGCCAAAATCTTTAACCCTCTTTCGCTCATATGGCCCAACCTTTGATGCCATAAGTGAATGGAACTACTGTCATGTTCAGACACCGTAGACACATGATCTGACCCTGTTCTTCCTTCTAACTGAAATAGATTTCATACCTTCTTAGCTTTCATTACTAGTAAAATACCTTTGTAAATTTTCATTACTCCACCTTGAATTATACTTTTATATCCATTTGTTTCAAATGCTCCTAGTGAAATTAGATTTTTCTTAATTCTGCTACATGTCTTACATCAGTTAACATTTTGGTTGTATCATCAAACATTTGCAGTTGTATACTACCAATTCCCACAATATTACATGTAACATCATTACCCATGTACACGACTCCATCATTAATTGATTTATACGTCTTAAACCATTCTCTATGAATACACATGTGGTTTGATGCACCGGAATCTAATAGCCAATGTTGATCATGATTTGTCAAATTAACTGATAATACTTCATCACTCATACCTGAACCAGATGCCGAACCTGTATCTGTCGTGTTTGCTTCCTTCTTCTCTGTCGAAGAATCTTCTTTAGAAGTTTGCTGTCGCTTCCAGCAGTCCTTCTTCAAATGCCCCGATTTGCCACAAAACCAACACTTTACCTTACTCTTCTTCCCTTTCGACTTTGAACGTGAGTCGCTCTGCCTACTGAAGCATCTTTCTTTAGAACGACCTCTTACCATCATTGCTTCTGATGTAGAGGTTTCTAAATTCGCCCTTCTCCTTGTTTCTTCATATAATAAAGATGCAACTACATCATCAAAATCAAGGGTTTCTGATGAACTAAGACTTATAGAAGTAACAATATGATCCCATGACTCGAGCAACGAGCACAATAAAGTAATAGCTTTATCTTCTGATGGAAATTTTACTTCTATACTTTCTAATTGCACCAGGAGAGTATTAAAAGCATTCAAGTGATCAGTAATCGATGTACCTTCCTTCATTCACAAACTGTACAATTGTCGCTTCAGGAGAATCCTATTGGTTAAGGATTTTGTCATGTATAGCTTCTCAAGCTTCGTCCATAAACTAGCAGTTGTTTTCTCCGACACGATATTAAACAAAACATCATCCGCCAAACACAGCCGAATAGCACTCACTGCTCTTTCATCCATCTCGTCCCACTCATCATCTGTTATGTTGTATGGATGTTTGGATTTGCCCATCAACACCTTTTCCACGCCTTATTGCACAAGCAGATCGTACATCTTCACCTTCCAGATCTCGAAGTTGTTCTTGCAACTGAACTTCTCGATCTCAAAACGAGCACTCTGAGTTTTCGCCATATTGTATCAACCAAAAAACAATCTCCAATTCCAACTTGTTAACCAATCAAATTAATATCTAACAACAAAATGCCTTCGCCTTCTACTGTACTATCTTTACTTATCAAAAAATTGCCAAAACTGCAGATTACACAAAAAAATAAATAATAAAAAATTGCAGTTTTACCAACACAGTTCTCGGTTGGCGCGCCGAAAGGGACTTGGCGCTACCGGAAGAGCAAACAATCCGCGCCGGAAGCAAAATCGCTCTAAGTACCAAAATTGGCGCGACTATTCCCGTCGGATCCACGCCAATTGAGATATTGGTGCCCTGGCACGACTAATAAACTCGGATATGCGCCAATTGGCGCTCTTATTCTGCGATTACCCGCGCCAATCCGTTCACTGGAATATATTGGCGCGACTGTTTCGCCCGAAACCGCACCAATCGCCAAAACTCGGAAAACTCCACCTGCAGCTCTATAGCACGTACGCACCCGCTCTTCAACACTCTCCGATACCAATTGTTAGAGCAAACCAGTGCGCAGCGGAAAATAAAAAGACAAATACAGTATAAAAAACATACACAAATGACACAGTGATTTAACGTGGTTCACCCAACCAATCTGGGTTACGTCCACCAAACAGAGGCATCGGCAGTCTTATTATTAATCAGGAGATTACAAATAATTTATTTCCTCTCACTCTCTACCTCCCCACAATATCTGTACGGGAATATATTTTATAACTAAGAGAATCTAACTGACTCATAAATCCTCTCACAACAAATATAGGATGCATTAACTCTTTCCCAACAAAATAGAGCTAATATAGCAACAAATCCTATTGTTGTCACATACATGAGATTTTGCCCAATTTGTTAAAACCGAAAATCTCAACAACAAGTACCCCCTAGTTGATCTTCATCCAACCCAAGTACCACACCAATCCATGCCATGGTGAAAACTAATGTTAACCAACATGCTTTGCTTTCCATGGAAGGGTTGAATCTCCTTGATTTGAAAAATCTCATTAATATTCCTATTTGGCATGAGACCATTAGATTAACTATGCCAACTCAACTACCCTTGAATATCCCTAAATGTAAGGGTCGTACTAGAGAGGACATTTTCATTCACGTCATGCCCTTCCACCTTTGGTTCTCCTCTAATGGCACCATGAAAGACTCAATTCAATTAAGGTTATTTTAATTTACTCTTATGGGTGTGGCCACCAAATGGTAAATCAATCAACCAACCCTTTCCCATGCAGCCTTTGACTCCATAACCAAGGCATATTTAACCTTTTTTCAACTTTCAATTTGCTACGATGTGGAATTGATATTTTCACTGACTTTCATCAGACTATAGCCACCCATATCATGTACCATATCCATCAATGGCATAAAAAATGTGGCTTGTGTACTGATATTAACATTAACTTCCTTATAAACTACTTTTTGAAGTCATTACTTCTTCCCATTACTAAGGATGTGGCCATGAGCATGTTGATGCATAAAGAGGAACCCATTCAAAAGGCGCAATAGTTTGACCTTATTTATGCCCAATCAAGGTAATTTTACAGTATTCTTCCCAATGCCCCCTACTCTCACTCAGCAAAATTGTCTACACGAGGAGTATCCCATGTGGTCGGTGGTATTATAAGGTTTATGTTGCAAATCCCTTCATATTCTAAACCCTTAAGATCTCATGGTTATGGAAACTCAAATGTTGGGCTTAGTACCCCTTACCCACTACCTATGTGTCATGTCCCCCAACACCTTATAATTACACCAAACTCTTCTCATTCCAAAACTTAAGTGGGATTTAATACCACATATTCAAGCCCCCTTATATACCAACATGTAAATGGGCATGCTTACACTAATTCTTTTTGTAGTGGAGACACCATGAATATGTATTTTCCCTTTCATATCCCTTCACCAATTGTTTTATTACAGTAAGTGGATCACCAACTTTGGTCAAAATGTCAATATTAAGTTTTTTTGTTTCCCAATTCCTACAATCTAACCAAACCTCCCTTTCTTGTTGCTTTCTCTGTTTGAGCTTGTTACTATCCATTGATCTCTTCTTCCATCTTATCTTAGCTTCTAGGATAGAATTTTGTAGGCAAGAAAAATCTTGTCAGTCGAAGGCATACTTGAGTTCAAATACCCTACCAGATGTATCCTTTAGTAAAGGATTTTGTGCCAACGGTGTATGAGTACCAGTTGTAGCTAGTTGTTCTTATGGACTATGCCGCTCAGTTTTCGGTGTACTTAATATATTTGTTCTTTTTGTATCAATATTTACTGACAAACTTTTAGTTATATCATCCTTTAATAATAATTCTTGTGTGTCGACCTGTTGAGTGGTTTGTGTGTCGACCTACTGGGTGGTAGTTTTCCCTTGTTCACCATTCAATTCCTCAACAATATATGTTTGAGAGTTAGGAGGGGAGTTTGAAGATAGGTCAATTTAAGGGACTTGTTCCTTTTGCTTCCCAATCCCACTTCATTAGCCTTGAGTCTGTTGTTGAGTTGGAGATTCCTATGGGGTGCTCGACTTTGCTGGAGTCAACTATTGTTGTACCTATGTCTACTACTCATCCATTAATTTTTGCTTGACCATTTCAATAAATATGTCCTTGGCTTGACTCAAGGACCATAAAATATCTAGTCCAATAAATTATCTTAAAAATTGTCGTGATCTCCTTGGCTTCTTAATTGCTTTTCATTTTGATTGAGTGTCCTCTAAGACCTATTTTTCAATGGCATCTAATCTATTTTCCATTTGTGGATCATCAAAATATCGATAAATACTTCCTGCCATTTTATCACAACTACTAGCATTTTGACTTTAGACAAATTGTGTGTTTCTCTACTTGTGAGCCTTTGAGGGAATTCCAACAAAGGCACTGATGGATTGACTTTGAATGGTTCTATGTACAACTCCGGTTCTCTTTCCTCTTACTTCTCTACATATAAAAGTGGTAGAATTAAATCTATTTTGGGTTCTATAGTCGATGATGGAATTTGAAACTTTGTATTAGTTTGTCAACTTAATTCTACAATTATTTGATCAAGAATATGCTAATATGGTAGTTCTTGGGGGTCAACATCACTATAGTAGACATATCATACCTTAGTTGTATCCAGACACAATTGAATAGGCGATGTAGTGGGAAACAAACGTTAAATGTGTTGGGGAACCCTTTCATCTATTCGACAGTAACTTTAAATTCAATAACCAATTTATAAATATTTCATGGGGGCTAACCAATTGTGGTTTCCCTAGCCACCCATGTGAAAATATTTTGGAGTTTCTCATAAGGGGAATTTACTTCCTAGTAAATGTAGTTTTCTTGACTTAGGAGACTTGTCTCATAGCTAACTAAATTAGGAACGATAGGAATCAGATTGTCTTACCCAAATTTTGGCATTCGTGGTAGTTAGCTCTAACCATGTTGGATACATGTTGTTCCCAATCATATACTTTCCCAGCTTGCATAATTTTATCAATTTCTTCTAGCATATTCAATTTGACATTAGAGGCTCTGCTTGCCAAAGTGAGGCAAAGGGAAAAAATGATGCATGTCAACTTAGCATGTAAATCACTGACTTGGCATTAATTAAACCCTTAGAGTTCATGGTTATCGTCCCACCTATAAATTTACAGATCCAAGCAATCATATCGACTATTTTGGATCTTGTCTCCTTTATGTGGTTGGCTAGTGATGTTGTGAATAGCCATCACCAAAATATTTAACAGTTTTTCTAGCCATAGAACACCATTGTAATGTCGACTAATCATAAATTTAGAACCTTTTCTTTCAAACCCTATAAGTTTGAGACTAATGGGGCACTCAAGATATCCTGGATACTAGCTTCATGTAGCATTTCAAACTCAACTGGTTATCGAATTTCCCCCACTTCCTAAATGCCTCTACATGTTTTTCCTAAGAGAGCTCATCCATTTTTGCCTATTTGATATTATTAATTCAAATCTGCAACTCTATTGTAGTCGACTAGTCGAACCGAGCCTTGGTTCTTAGTTATAGTGCATATGGCTCCTGAAAGTGCACTAACAATGCCCATTTTTAATTTTTTTTGAAATTCTTCAGTTCTCAAACACTCGAGCAATTCATGGTCAGAAATGACTGGGCTCAACAACTTTGGGATTTCTGCAAGTTCAACTACTCTATTTAGTGAGAGTATGGGAAAGCTAATAGCTAATGTTAAATGTTGATATGTGTTTATAGTTGTTGAATTAAATGCTTCATTAATTTCAGCCTTGTGCTTCGTTTGGAGACATCTCATTGCATTAATGCTTGATTTTTGTATATCTATTAACTTGTGCAACACACATGGCTCACTTACTTTTTGAGATTTGGCAGTCGATTTTGGTTTAAATTGTGATGCCACATTGCAGAGTCTCAAATGTGACGTGACTATTTCGTCAAACAAAGTATGATGGTCTCATATATTTGTTTGGTTTTCCCGACTTTTACTCTTTTATATTTCTTCTTTTTCCTTGGTCTAGTCAAATTCATTCCTTTGGTTGATATCGCTGACTTGGTATCTATCGTTGATCCTTTTGGTTGAGTTGATTGGTTGGTTGGTCCAACTTCTGATTTGATCTTTATTCTATTTAGTTGAGTCAGTTTCTTTGTGATGATATTCTCTGAATTTCCTTCGTCGTTCTTCCCTTCTTTCATTGTGATATCGGTTCCTTTTGTTGTGCTTTGTTGTATAAATATTTCCTCAAATCCCATCCTTGCTCCATTTTTACATATGCTTGTTTATTTGTCTAATTGAACATACCTAGGAAGTGATTTCATTGAATCCCTTTTGCAATTTTTGTGTCAAAATCCTCTATCCCTAGACCAACGCTCCCCTAGTGCCTCTAATAGAGAATTTCCCCTCACCTGGGCCCACTGTATAGCAACATTGCAAAGCACTTGTACCTCTTATGCACCAGCGTTGGCCCTTGTTTCTGCACAAAACTTGCCCTTGTTTTTTAGTGTCTCTTTGATCAACCTACTTCCAGCTAACCTTCCTTGAGTATCGAGTGTCTTGTGATCTCTCTAAAGCCTCCATTTGGTTTGCATTTGTGTTTGATTTCCCTTGGTGAGAATTCGTTTTTATTTTTGTTTGTTCTTATCATTTGGTTGTTTGGAAACTAATTTTGTTTGGTCATTGACTGCTTGGATGAATTGTTGTTTCAGTCCTCATTCTAAAAAGTGCATTTAAATCAGTGATTATAGATTTGCATCTTAGTTTTATTCATTTCGAAAATTAAGTGCGTTGAAAATATTTTTTTTTGCATTTTCATATAAGATTTTGTGTGTGAAATTGGAATTCCCTAGTGTGAAATTGTGTGTTTTTGCTTTCACTTTTGAAATTTTCAGCCAATTTCAGTTTGAGTCCTCTATTCATGAAATCTCAAATTATGTTTGATTTCATTGGAATCCTCTTGTGTTTGTTTTGAATAATTTTCTTGGATAGACCACATTTGCATAGTTCGAATTCTCATTTTCATAGTTGGAAAGGAAATTGTGCATAGATTACATTTGCATAGTTTTGAGGGGAATTGTGCATAGATTACATTTGCATAGTTTTCAATGGAATTGTGCATAGATTACATTGCATGATTTGGCATCTTTTAATCCTTTCAATTGAATTGGAATAGTGAAATTGAAAGATCTAGTTAGAAAGCTCTTGTTGTTGCATATTTGATTGTTGCATGATTGTTTGCATCTCTTCCCTAAGCTAGATAGCTCTCATCGAAAATGAAAATAGTTATTTTTGTCATATTAGTTGCATCATAGGCATGCTCAGATGACATCAAATTCTGAGCCTTGAAACCAAAATCTAATTCAAGATAAACTCTAAAGTTCACCTTAATTAACCTAAGGATAATTTGTAACATTAACACAAACATTTAGAGGTCTAGGCTAGAAATGTGTTCTGACATCGTTAAACGTAGAAGTTGTCGTTGTTTTCCAACGTTGCATCCTAGGGGTTAAATCTCATTCCGCGCATGTGAGTGTACAGGATCGTTCTCCACATACCTTTAGGTATATTGGACAACACTCCACGCACGTAAAGTATATGGGAATGCTCTCATCAAACGATTACACATTAGACAACCCTACTACGGACTGCACTCCCACGTACTATCAAGTATATTTTGGGAGTCTCGTATAGGTTGCTATCCATCCATAGGTAACCGATTCAGCCGCCCTGCATAACATGATACACCAAACACAACATTCAGGGAGATTTCCTGCACATAGTTAAGTCCTTGGTTCACTAAGGTGTATATTACAGTTCACGATTGCTTGGTAAACATTTATGCCTAGTTATCCCTTTGTTTTGTTTGTGTCTTTAATTTCTAAATTCAATTAATTGACCGTAGAAAAACATCCTCCCCATGCAACAACTCCTTAGTGGATCTTAGGTTGAGACTAATGGCAACAATTATGTAGTCTACCAATCAAGGGAACCTCTCTGACGAGAATCCTGGTCCTTTCCCCTCTTTTGCAAATATTGGTGCTCCTTATATGGCAACGTTTTCCCTTCCCGAATTTACCATTGGTTTGCCACTTTGGTTATTTTCGACCCCTATGGTTCTGAATGTCCAAACTAATTCTCAACCGAGTTATCCTCCACCTAAACAACATCAACCTCATGTTGATCCTAAAGTTGACCCTTTGCCTTCTTCAGCTATTGTTTCTTCATCCCTTTCTTCCTCTTTTCATGGTGAAATTATTGATTCTAGTAACCAAGAAGCTAAGAAGAAGAATAAAAGGACGAAGAAGAAGAAGAAGCAAAATAAGCAAGGGGGCAACCAAGCAACCATTTCTACGGACGCAACTAGTATGGACAAATCTTCCAATCAACCCCATAAAGTTAGATTCCCTTGCATGTTATGTAAAGGTGACGACCTTCTTAGATATTGTCCTAGTATTCCCAATGTATTAAAAGTGTGGTCCATAGGCTCACATCGACCTTTGTTGTCATCTTTTGGAGATTATGCTAGTGACACACCCTCAACTAGCGATACTAAAGTCCATGGGAAAAAGGGTAACGTCAAATTTCCCTATAAGTTAGGTGAAAGGAAGCATCCTATTCATCTTTTTCCTTAAAAGGATGAAGCCTCAAAGTGTTGGAAAACCTTACAACTTCTAAGTCGTGACTTCCATCCGGTTACCGGAAGCTTTCTGCCAATCCTCCACTAGTTGATGAAGTGATTGATTAGAATCCATCTCCAATAAATCTCACTCTCTCTGAACGTGAATCCCATGAGTCTGTTCCCAACCAACCATTGGTTCAAAAAATGGTTGAATCAATTCCACCTTCAGTTGATCGTACCTTTCCATAGAGAGGGAACTTCATACCGCTCAGGTTCTTCTCACTTCTTCAAATTCCAATGAACCAAGGGGAAAACCTCCCGTTCCAATGGCACAGGGGGGAAATCCTCCCTTTCCCACAATACAGGGGAAAAGTTCTCCTATTCCCATAGCACAAGGGGTAAATTATCCCATTCCCACAATACCCCCCCCCAAATTAGTATTCTCACTTCCTTTGATTGGAGTCAACTGATAGGATATCTTCTTCCTTCCTACGTGCCCTTTTAGATCATAGTACATGCTTATAATGTGGTAGTACCTAGCACAATTATAGATGAAGGTGCATTTGTTAGTATTTTGTCCTCAACTACTTGGCAAGATTTAGGTTCTCCGCAGCTTGTACCCGTTACCCAAAATTTGTCGGCTTTTAACAGAGGCACCAGTCAACCATTAAGAATCCTTCCTACGTTACCTATTAATTTGGGAGGAAAGATTATCTATATCAATGTGATGGTGGTCTAAGGCCCTTTGAATTTTAATTTACTCCTTGGGTGTGACTATGTTTATGTCATGGGAGCTCTTGTCTCTTCACTCTTTTGTGTGATGTGTTTCCCACATGAAGGAAGAATCGTGATTATTGACCAAATTTCATTCGTTGGTCCTAATTTGACTCCCAATCAACCAAAATCCCTAAATGGTCCTTATATGCAAGTGTTATATCCCCCGCCATAGGTTAATTATGTGGCAACCTATCCATTCATGTACCTACTGTTGAAGACAAGCCTTTCACTGTCTGCTCAACTTCTTTCGACCTAGATTTGGTAGGTGATATGGTGAATCATTTATGGGGGGCAATTGGGGCATGATCTTTCCATTGGATTCCTTGATATAGATCCCTTGATATATATCCCTTATAGAGTGTTTTTCTCCCATTTTATGAGAACCTCTTGGAAGACATGGCCTCTTAGTGCTCATGATCATGGTGCTTGAGCATAGTTCCTTTTCTTGTGTCAATCTCGTTAAAAAATGAAACAAGGTCTTTTGAGAAAAATTCCTTTTCTTGTGTCAAGCTTGTTAAAATATGAAACAAGGTGTCGGAGTAGAGTTCCTTTTCTTGTGTCAAGCTCGTTAAAAATGAAACAAGATCTTATGAGGATAGTTCTTTTACTATGTCAGCCTCATTAAAAAAATGAAATAAGTTCCTATGAGCAGAGATCTTTTCCTGTGTCAAGCTCGTTAACAAATTAAACAAATCCCCTTTCAATTAGAGTCTTTGACTAGATATCGTAATCCTAGTCGAGTCTTTCACTCGATTTCATAAATGAACCTTCATTCCATCCACATGTTAGTACCCATTAGTTTACTTAGGTGCATGAAATTAATCTTGGGGGGCATGTACCTCAAATTGAGTCATTATGTTGGGGGCATGCAAACTATTTCAAGCATAGTTTTTCCTCCGTTTCAAGCTTGTGTAAAAATGAAACCAATTTCAAGCATAGTTTCCCATGTTTCAAGGTTTTGTAAAAAAGAAACCATTCCCAATTTATCCCTTGTGATTTCCATTTTTATCAGCATGTTTTTTTTCCAAATGAGCATTGGTTTTTTCATTCCATCGTCATCATCTGCTTGGTCGATCATACGCTTTCACTTGGTTTTTACCCTTTCTTGAGGAATCTCTGTGATGAGTGGGCTTATTAGCCAACATCTTAACCTTTGTGTTTTTTGAGCAGTTCCATCGTGATCGGAACTAGTTGTTTTCCTTTATACCACTCATTCCTCCAGGAAGAGTCCTCTTTTAGCTCTTTTCATACTCCCAAAATATGAAAAGATTGTTGAGAACTTGTCTTTTCTAACTCGTAAAAGTAAATGAAAAAATGTCTACTTAGTATAAGTTAAACCCTTTTCCGGACTGAGATAGATTATCTATGAAAAAATAAAACATTAGTCGAATAGGGCTAAGAGGTTCTCTTGAGTATTGTTTTCTAACTTTTTGGACTTAAGAGACTATCTACGAAAAGGGACATCTATAGTTTTCTTTTTCGCCTCTTTTTCAAACTCTCTAAACATGAAAAATATGTATAGTTTTACCTTCACTGGACTCGTTAAAACATCAAACAACGATGGAATTGTTGAACATGACAAGCCCGAACCTCTCCTTCTCAAGGTTCTTTAAATATACTCGAATGGATCATTTGAAGGGTGAACTTATAGATCAAGCATATGTTATCCTCCTCAAGCCTGTTGAAAAATAAAGAGGTACTGACTAGTATGGTTGGGGAAATTGGGAAAATAAGGTATTCCATTTGCTAATGGAAGCGAGTCACTCTTGAACACTACACTCTTCCACTTCATCTCGGTGGTTGTTGGGTTGGGTAATCTGCTTTTATTTTGGTTATCATACCATTTTTAGAGGCTCCATTTCGGTTTTGGGTCAATGCTGCCAACTCCATTCAAGTGTCACCGGTGTGTTGAAGAGAAGTCATTCAGTCGATATCTGTTACAGTACTCTTAAGACTTAATTTCATGTTAGCCTTTCCTGATTCAGTTCTGTTTCAACATTATTTTGACCATTCTGTCTCAATCATGATACCATTTCGTGTCGTTGATGGGGGATACATCTAGGCCCTCTTGCGATGGGTTGCTTCTTCTCAACATCAGCACATTATCCAGGAAGATGACTTAGAAACACCCTTTGGTACCTTGGTGCTTGCACACATCAATGGCAATTTTCCTTGCTCTCGGCGACAAATTTACATCAATGGCCTTTGACTGAAATAATCTGTGTGGTGTTCAACATCAACTCATTTACTCACACCATATGGATTCTACTGTAGTACCTTGAGAGCCATTAACATCATTGGCGGCTTCTCTTGTGTTTGTTAATGACTTACATCATCGACTAGTAATCAAATGGTGTCTACCATGTTTGACCTCGGCTCATTGATTCACATGGTTAGACTTGTGCGTTGGTTGGTCGGTTGAAGGACATAGAAGACCCCAAATCTAGTTTCATCCATCCGAGCTACGATTTTAGGAGTTATATAGAGATCACAATGTATGATGTCATGATCATACAGACAGTCATCCAGTCATGGGTCCACCAATTGTCATATGTGGATGTGTCTTTTGAACATTGTACATGTTATGTTAGCTTATGAGTTGAGTATGGGTATGCCTCCCCCAGCAAAAAATATGTCATGATGAAAATGTATTGTAACATATGGAGCTTGCCAGTTGATGCAGGAGCATCTAGACCTAGCCAGCAATGTGATGGAGTGGTCACATGTTGTGGCTAATACAAGTTTGGAGGAAGACTTGGTTGTTAAATTTGTATTAATTTCAAATAAATGTAAGAAGTTCAGAGTGGCCTAATTCTAAACAGAATTGGGAATAAATGGCAAATGATCCTCCCTGCGTGGAGATCAAGCCAAGTAGTCTAGTTTGTTTAGATTGGGATAGGATTTGAATTATAAATGTGTAATTTATTCCTCCAATTGTGGAGGAGATGGTTAACATAGCATATATGTGTTCCTTTCTTTTTTGAAAAGGAGAAGCGAGACAGAGAGGGAGAGGACCGAGAGTATTGTAGCCTACGAGCAACATGGGAGAAAGAGGCCATTAATCAGAAGAATTAGGCCAAAGAAGGGAGAGAGCCTCGGATGTAGTTTATAATTATGTTGTATACAGAGAATTGACTTTTAAGTGTGGAACTGTGTAATTGTTGCATTTTTGTGTTCTGTCATACATGTATGCGTAGATAGCCAAAATCCAAATTGCAGACATATTGACTGACCATCGATCACTGTAGGATCGACGGTGATCCATTGGTGAATGAGCTTATGTAGTATAGAGTTTTCGTATTTGTATAGATAGGGGCTGGCAGAGAAATTGTTTTTTAACACAGAAAACCATCCAAACACAAGCGGAACCGAGTCAAGAAAGCACAGGGGACAGCAGCACCTAGTGACCATTGGATCTCCTAGATCAACGGTTCAGATCAAACGAAGGATAGAGCATGGTTATATCGCATCGGCGGAGTTTGCCTCAGAGTTGTAGGTTCACAAGAGGAAAATATGTTTACAATAAATTTTCATGGAAAAACACTAAGTAGACCCAAATGGCAAACTAAAAAATTCATATGCAGGAGTTTTGGGTGCTATCGGGTCTATAGAACCCCAAATCGCTTCAATCCTATGTATTTCCTTATCGCATCGCCGAATGCCATTTACATGGAAAACCTACGCTAAAACACTTAGCATAACCATACAGCGGACATGAAAATTTATGCAGGGGAGCTTTGGGACTTATCGGGTCTGGCACATATATCGCATTAGCATTTCGGAGTGGGAGTATGAAGTGTTAAGCACCATTGTTATTGTCGACAACGATTACGATATCGCATCAGACCTCTGATAAGGGAAGTGCCGATATATGGGACCATTGAGACTACAATTGTCGATATTGCGATCTAATCTAAGCCATCTGATCAGCCAGATCTAGATCTACGACGTTAACACATATAACTATGAAAAAGGGGCGAAAAAGCTTTGTTTTGGCATTTTAAAGGGTATGTGGTCCCAAAAGGGAAAAACACAGTTTTTAAGTATTTATAAAAGGCTTTTCACTTCCGATAGATCAAGGCTTAGTTCATAAAGGAAAAGGGGTGTTCGGCGGGGTGATTATTGGGTCATTTTCAATCCATTTGATTTTCAAGGCTGGATACATATAAAACGCTTCCGATGCATATATGTGGGCATGGAGCTTTAAGGGGCTGTTAAGGGAAAATTAAGTCCCAATAAGGTATGTTAGTTGTGGTAGCCTTAGGGTTGCATCAATTTTGGTATCATAGCATATTTGTGATTGATATCACTAATAGCATAGCAGAATTGTAATTAAAACCAGTTAGGTTAAATAGAACAGAGAAAATTCCGTGTGAAGGAACTGAAAACAGAGTTGTGTTAAGATATTTATGCAGGCGAGAGGAAGGATCAGATTCTAATCTGACAGAAGGAAGATACCCAGAGGTGATGTGTAGCAGAACTTGCAGATGCAAGAGACAGAGGAATCCATTCAAGACCCGAGTGACAGCAAAGAAAGTGTGAAGACTGCAGTAATATAGAACAAGAGAAGCTGTGAGAGAAGAACCATATGTGTTCTTAAAAGAAGAGAAAGGAAAGCACCCTAAAGTGGCAGTGAACCAGAAGAATCCAACAAGTGATTGGACAAAGAGGATAGTTGAAGTGTTCTCAAAAGAGAGAGTGAGAGATTGCAGAAGCCTGGAAGGAGCAAAGGTGTTGCCCAAGAAGAGGTTCCAAATAGAGGACCGTGCTTACCAAAAGACTGAGTAAGGAGAGCTTAGTGTGGTAAGATTGCAGTAAGGAGGACTCATTGTTACAAAGGCTTGTTGCAGAGGAGTGAGGAGCTCATGGAAAGAGAGGAGAAGAGGATGACTATAGATAGTCATAGCAGAGGTTCAAAAAGAAGCCACAGTAGAAGGAAAGATGCCAAAGCAAATGGCATGAGGACGAGTCAAGAAGAGTTTGACAGAGAGAAAGCTGAGATAGATTTCCAGATTGGAATATTGATGGAGATGTTGTAGAGAAGTGATGAAGACCAGAAGCATGGTTGGACCATGAGGAAAAGAGTAAAGTGGCAGAGGCTACGAGAAAAGAGAAATCAGCAAGTGAAGTTAGAGATAGCAGAAGAATTGAGAAAGATTGAGAAAATATTGAGTGCTCAAGAGGAATCAAAGGAACTCAGAGAAGCAGAAGTAGAAATGGAAGTTTCCATTTGTAGACCAGAACAAGGTGAAATGTTGGGTGAAGAGGATAATGAGAGATCAGCTGAAGATCTCATGGACTATTGGCATAGTTCAGAGCAATTTGAAGATATGATGACAATGGAAGCAGATGAGGAAATGAAGCCTTGTGATTTTAATTCTCATAGTTTGTGTATGTTTGCAAGATATGTAGAGGATGATGGACAGTCTGGTGAAACTATCACAAACAAGAATGAAGCTCTTGAGGTGAAGTATGATGGAGAATCCCTTTTAGAGGAAGAAGGCACTGATCTTTTGTAGCAAAAGGAGTTCATAGATGAAATTATGTTTGGTGAAAGACAGTCAAATGAAGTTGATATGGACTAGAAGTCTAATGAAAATGCCATAGTGGTACTCCAAGAAGGTAAACAAATGAATTTGTTTAATGAAATTGATGAAATAAGTTTGCAATATGATAGTGCAGAAAACAGGATAACTCAGGTGAATTGCCAGGAAAAGAATGAAGTTGAGAATGGAAATTGTGATGAACTGGTAGAGAGGTTTCACAAGGAAATAGAATTCTTAGAAAGATTGCTAAAAGAACCTGAAGAAGAAATGAAGCTTTCAGAACCTGATGAAGGAAATGATATGGATACTATGCATGATAAGAATGAAATGTCTCTAACATCTATAGAGTTAAGTAAATGTTTAGAGTCTTCAGTTAATGATGCGATTGTAGGTGTGGAAGACAGGATTAGTAAATATGATGTTGAAATCATAGAAATTGAGCAGAGATTATTTGAAGGTGAGATGAAAGATTAGGAGCAACAAGGAAGTTATGTCCTCAGAGACATGAAGGAGACAGAAGTATTAAACTAGAAAGATGAAGATGAACCAGCAATTTAAAGGAGATGATCAGCTACATGAGAATGAATTTGAGGAAGGCATTATATTGCAGAAGTATAGCAACTGGTAGCAGAATGAAGAACCAGAGATTAGTCTAGCAGTACAAAGAAATACAAGTCAAGACCGAAGATACAGATGGAGAATGAAGAAAAGAGTCAAGTGGAAGCTATTGCAACAGACGTGGAATGGAAAGTTGATAAACGAGTTCAAGGAAATTGAACAAATTCATATTGATATGTTAGAGAAGGAGAGACTCAAAGGAATGGAGTCAAAGCAAGAAGGATCTGCTGAAATCCAAAAGATCTATGATAGAGGATTGGTGCTTGAAGCATCAAAAGAAAATGGAAGGTATTATATTTTGAAAACTGAAAGTTGTTGTGTGTTTGCAGGTCATATAGACTTGAGGAAAGACAAGCAGTTATTGGAAATTGTTATATTAACAAGTGGAGAGATGACTACTCATAGTCATATGCAGAATAAGGAGGAAAGTTACAGCCAAGTGAAGGAAGATGTCCAATTAGATGACACCCAAAGGATAAGTCAAAAGGAGGATGGCAAAAGAATTATTGAAATCAAAGGATACACTGAGGGGGAAGAGCAGTTGTTAAACATAGTTGTAGTGAATTATGCAGATATTGGAAAACTATTGAAGACATAAACCAAAGGAGAGCAGCTTCTGAAGATTGACATAGAAAAATTTGTAGATGTTAAAAAATCATTGGATATCATTGACCTTGAATAAAGCCAGAGTAAAGAAGGATTAAAGATAGATGATGCAGACAATGAAGATTGTGTAGAACCTTTGGGATATTTTCCAAATGAAATGGCAGATTGGTGGCATAAGTTAAAGAGGCAAGGAAACCAAGGAATAAATAATTAGACTGTACAACCAGAACTAAACAAGAACAAAGTTGTCATGAATGAAAAATATGAGAAAGAAGTTGTAAGAAGTGTTGGCATAATGAGGAAGAAAGGTAAAGTAATTATTTTTAATGAATTGATTAACTCTAACGAAGATTTATATGCAGGAACAAGGCAATGTGAAGTCAATCTGAACCAAGGAGTTAATTATGAAGATCATATCGAATTTATAAAGGGTGAGATCAGAATGTCTCATTGAAATGGTGTTGAATCTATAGTATGGGAGTGTTGAACTGGAGATGAGTACAAGAAATAATAGTAACATAACTACTATTATACCACAAAAATTTATTGATGAACAAGAGGCTAGAAGTGACATTTCAGGAGTAGACAAGTATAATGCCATAATCCTTAAGGGTGCAGAAACGAAGTTACTGGAAGAAGAAATATTCCAAGTAGCTAAACAAGCATGAAGAATTCTGTAGTTTCAAGAAATTTGTGGAGTTACAGGTATGTTGGAATTTGAAGGAATGATGAAGTCATGAATGAGAAACCAGAAGAAGGACTTGGAATTATTCCAGAGAATAAATGGAGACGGCGTTTGTACATTTTAGAAATGTATATGGAAGGTTATTGGCACAGGGATTATGATGTTCTATCTCAAGAACACAATCAGATGCAGGAGAATAGCATTCAACATATGAGAAGTGAAATGCACAAAAAATTGGATGAGTTGTGGAAACTCATACAACAACATTCCAATAAAACAAATACAAGACAAAAGAAGAAAGGAAGATTGGCTGGAAGGAATGGTACAGGTAAAGGGAATGGAAAACTGTAAATTAAGATGAGCAAAACAACAGTATAAATGTGAAAAGGACAGCAACAGACAGTGTGAGCATAGCAAATGGGGCAGTACAGCACAAAGGAGGGAGACTTGAAGAACAAACAACAACAGCAGTAATCAAGGACAGACTACCAAACCAAGTATGGGATCTAGGAGGACACAGATCAAAAGTGCATGATCAGGAGATCATGATTAATTTAAACCTTGGGAGTCTGATGCATGAGCATCTAGACCTAGCCAGCGATGTGATGCAGTGGTCACATGTTGTGGCTAATACAAGTTTGGAGGAAGACTTGGTTGTTAAATTTGTATTTATTTCAAATAAATGTAAGTAGTTCAAAGTGGCCTAATTCTAAACAGAATTGGGAATAAATGGCAAATGATCCTCCCTGCATGGAGATCAAGCCAAGTAGTCTAGTTTGTTTAGATTAAGATAGGATTTGAATTCTAAATGTGTAATTTATTCCTCCAATTATGGAGGAGATGGTTAACGTAGCATATATGTGTTCCTTTCTTTTCTGAAAAGAAGAAGCAAGACAGAGAGGGAGAGGACCGAGAGTATTCTAGCCTATGGGTAGCATGGGAGAAAGAGGCCATTAATCAGAAGAATCAGGTCAGAGAAGGGAGAGAGCCTCGGATATAGTTTATAATTATGTTGTATACAAAGAATTGACTTTTAAGTGTGGAACTGTGTAATTGTTTCATTTTTGTGTTCTATCATATATGTATGCATAGATAGCCAAAATCCAAATTGCAGATATATTGACCGACCATCGACCACTGTAGGATCGATGGTGATCCATTGGTGAATGAGCTTATGTAGTATAGAGTTGTTGTATTTGTATAGACAGGGCATGGCCAGATAAATTGTGTTTTAACACAGAAAACCATCCAAAAACAAGCGAAACCAAGTCAAGAAAGCACAAGGGACAGGAGCATTCAATGACCATAGGATCTCCTAGATCAACGGTTCGAATCAAACGGAGGATAGAGCATGGTTATATCGCATCGACGGAGTTTTGCTCACAGTTGTTGTTTCGCAAGAGGAAAATCCATTTACACTAAGTTTTCATGGAAAAACACTAAGTAGATCCATCTAGCAAACTAAAAAACTCATATGCAGGAGTTTTGGGTGCTATCGAGTCCGTAGAACCCCGAATCGCTTCAATCCTGTGTATTTCCTTATTGCATCGCTGAATGCCATTTACATAGAAAACCCGCACTAAAACACTTAGCGTAACCATACAGCGGACGCGAAAATTTATGCAGGGGAGCTTTGGGACTTATCGGGTCCGGCACATATATCACATCGGCATTTCAGAGTGGGAGTATGAAGTGTTAAGCACCATTGATATTGCCCACAGCGATTACGATATCACATCAGACCTCCGATAAGGGAAGCACCAATATATGGGACCCTGAAGATTGTGATCGTTGATATTGCGATCTAATCTGAGTCGTCCGATCGGCCAGATCTAGATCTGCGGCGTTAACACATATAACTGTGAAAAAGGAGCGGAAAAGCTTTGTTTCAGAATTTCAAAGGGTATGTGGTCCTGAAAGGGAAAAACACAGTTTTAAGTTTTTTTAAAAGGCTTTTCACTTTTGATAGATCAAGGCTTAGTTCATAAAGGAAAATGGGTGTTCGACAGGGTGATTACTGGGTCATTTTCGATCCATTTGATTTTTAAGTTTGGATGCATATAAAATTCTTCCGATGCATATATGTGGGCATGGAGCTTTAAGGGGCTGTTAAGGGGAAATTAAGTCCCGATAAGGCATTTTAGTGCTGGCAGCCTTAGGGTTGCATCACCAGTTGTTCTTAATCCCAACTTGCCACAAGGCAAGCCACTTCAGTCATCAATCATCATTTCTCACTTTGTGCTTTAGGGGCCAATCTGTTATAGGCCATTTTGTCACATCCAATCAATAGGCCTCCTAATGGGATCAATCAACATCTTATTCCCCCTTGTTATCGTCTTGCATAAATTCCTAATCATGTATCTTTCATTCCCCAGAGTTTCTACCATAAACTGCATCATCTTAGCCAGTTTTAGGACAAACACTTCCTAGACTCTTGCTGGGCAATATTCACCTACAATTTTCTCCATTGTGGCTTGCATTGATCACCTACAGGTTCATCCCCTTTGCACCTGCGTTGGTTCTATAAATTCAAGAAAAATAGAGAAATTCTGGAAGCCTCCTTTTCTAGAAGCTTCCAGAATTTCTTACAACCATTTACCTCAGATAAAACATTTGGATCCTATCCTATACTACTTTGGAGTTTCCATCCCTTATCCTTTGATCCCATCCTCCTATCAAAAGTGGATCTAAAACCTTAGATTGGTAATTGGATAAGAACTCCCAACTTACCCCATTCCTCTATATATTTACAACCTTCCATGTGCAAGAGGTTGGCATTTGGAGAGTGATTCTACCTTCATGTTGTTGTTGTGAGAGGTTTCATTTAATGCATTTGGGGTGATTGGAGGTGCACATTGTGACAAGGAAAGGACAAGTCAACCTAGAGGAGCTCTTATACAGGATCGACACTTATTTATGGTTGTAAACTCCTTCCATTTATATTAATGCAAAGAATTATCTGTTTTCCTATATTTGATGTTGTTATTTCATGTATTTCAATTCCATGTTGATATATTGAATAAACTATTTAGATGATACTACATAGGTCTCATAGTTTCTGGCTTGTGTTATCTGACTATGCAGGTTCTAATTTTGGCAATCGAAGCTGGAATTGGAGAATCCAAGTTAAAAGGAGCGAAGCGTGCTACGGATTATAGGAAGACTTCATTTTGTCATCTATTTACTTAAAGCATTGGGTTCATTTTCTCTCTATTGTTCTAGGTTAGTCACCAAACCTAGGGGAGATACTCTTGTCTGCAATCGTAAATGTCGCATAATAACGAGTACAATTATTCCTCTTCAATATTTTGTAACTACTTCTACTAACATACTAACTTAGAACACTTAATGACAAAATTTAGTAGAAGAATACTAATATACATTTTATTGGTTAACTTAGTCTGCCATAATGTGGTTTTCATACTAGCCCATGTGACCAATGCCTCATAGAGTTTTTCACTAATCACATGTCAATGTTATCAAGTGATATACCTTTTCAGTCAAACACCATTTACAAGTGATGTAAATAGTTGTCCTTGTAATGTCTTTAACTGTACAATCTCTCAAGAACATATATCTTCAATGACAAAGGGTTCAAGCTATGCAATTTTTAATTTTTTAGGCTTGCCCTTCACTCAACTATCATAAAGCAAAGCTAAGTCTTTGGATTTTATATTCTTGATCTGCAGATATCTCTCATGCCATATTTTTTTTTTATTCTTACTAACTTATAGTTGGTGGATTGCATGAACTATATCTTCTTCTAACGTTGCAACAAATGGAGTCGTTCATTTTCATCTTTTTTTATTATATCTTAGAACAGTCAACACACTTGCAACATTTGATGTGTAGTGAAGTGGTATGATTGCCTCCTGCCCATAGACCAGTTTAAATGGTGTAAACCCAATCAATTGCTTATATGTCATATGATATGCCCACAATACAATTGGGATTTTATCATCCCAGTCATATCTGTCTAGGTTAAATATTTTGGTCAGTCTATGCAATGTTCTATTAAATGATTTTACAGTGTCGTTTGCCTATGGGTGGTAAGTAATAGTTTTTATAGGCCTAATCATCACTTTTTTCATTAACATTTGGATTGTAGCATTGATAAAATTGGTTCCCCTATCACTGATTATAGTTAGGGGATGACCGAATTGAGTTAATATATTCTCATAGAAATTTAGTTGTTACTTCCTTTGTGCATGATTTGATTAGCTATACTTCCGCCCACTTCGTTAAATACTCCAATTTTGTTATAATGTATTTTTATCCTGTCCATCTAACCCTTATTTGAAATGGCCCAACGAAGTCGATTGCCCAAATCTCAAAAGGTAGTGCTGAATTTATTGAGTGGAGTAGCATATGGTTCTTTGCCAATGATCGATCCAATCTTTGACATATATCACATTCTTAGACTTGCACCCAACAATCTCGAAATAGAATCAACCACCATAATACTACCTAAATAATTTTCCTTCCAGTTGTATCACCTTGATAATGTCTTCCTAATCCTCCTTTATGAGCTTAATAAAAAAATGGCTTCCCTTTCATGTTACAATGCACACCATCTAAGTACATATTTCCTCCTAGTTTGTACAATTAACCCTTTATTAATGAAAATGGTGATGTTTTAATTGTTAGGTTTTATTTATTTATTTTTACTAGTCCATCAAATGCCTTCCTTATGTATAAAAATTGTGCAATTTCTACAAACTCCAAAGGGATTTCTTCTACTTTAAACATATGAGCATCTCATAAGTCGTCTTCTAGATCTATCGACAACTCCCCTCCCTCTAGTCGGTACAGATGATCAGACCTGACATTTTTCTTATCGGGTCAGACAATGACTTCAAATTCAAATTATTGAAATAATAATAGTCATCAATAGATCCGAACTTGATGGAATTGCTCATTAACAAGATATCTCAAAGCTTGGTGATTTGTAAAAAATATAAATGGGTTAGCAAGGAAAAAATGACAGAATTTTTTAACTACAAAGATCATGGAGAGTGCTAGTTGTCGAGTAATTTATCTTAGTCTTATTTAGCTTTTGATTAGCATACACATTAGTATGGTCTATGGACTCATTGTATGGTTGTTCTAATGCAACCTCGACTGCCACATTAGAGGCATCAACATGCACATGAAATTTCTTTAACCAGTCAAAGAACTTTAAAATAGGTGCTTCAATCAACTTCTTCTTCAACAACTAGAATGATTCCTCACATCCTATTGTCCATACATATGGAATATATCTTCTTAGTATTTAGTTTATTGCAAAAGTAATGTCAGGGTAATGCCTTAATAACTTCTTGTAGTATCATGCGTGCCCCAAGAATATTTGATCTATTTTTTATTAGCCAAAGGCTTTAGATCCAAACTTACTTTAATATTTTCCATGTCTACTTTTATTCCATCCTTAGATACTACATGACATGTAATGTTCCAGTTGGTGTAGAAAAGATGCATTTTTTTATATTTAGGGATAATTGAATCTATCTTCATCTTTCTGGCATTATGCGTAGCCATTGGAGGTGGTATTTTACTAATGTATTAATTGTCCAATCATCAAAGTATATTGCCATTGTCTTATAGATATACTCTTGAAAGGCTTTGACTACGATCCTTGAAAACATTGCAGATGCATTCTTTAATTCAAAGGGCACTACTCTCTATGCGAAAGACCCAATTTCAGTAATGAATGTGGTTTTTTCCTGGTTTTCCTTTGTAATAGGTACTTGATAGCACCATGAGAATCCGTTTGTGAAAGAATAGCACTCATGATACACTACTTCATTTAAAATTTAATCTACAAATGGAGTGGGGAATGGATCAGTTATTGTGAGCTTATTTATTCTGTGAAAGTCAACTCATGTTCTCAATCTATCAAGGTCGTGATTTTTAGGTTGCACGACCATGGGACTTGCCCATTTTGACTTGTCGATAGGGTAGATGATGTCAACAACTAGCATCCCTCCTATCTCTTTTTGCACAATGGGTTTATATTTATGCGCAAGCTTGCATGGTATTTTCTTTATAGGTCTAGTTCTTGGAATCAGGTTAATTTTCATTTCCACCATTTATTTAACAAGTCCCTTGAGATCTTTGTAATAACGTGGCAAATACATCTTGATTCTCTTTTAGTAAGTCGATAAATTCTGTTTTTTTTATCCGATCAATAGTTGCCTAGGTAAGCCATCTTTGGTCAATCATCATTTGATATATCAAATTCTTTTATTTTAATCTCTTTATCCATCCTGTGGGGGGCCTTTGACTCGTCGAATTTCTAGTCTCCGACTTTTACCTTCTAATATGCGTTTAGAAAGTCTAAGTGATCATGCTTCTTATTTTCTTGCTATTTCATTTTAAATGCTGATTTTTCTTTTTAGGGTTGTTAGGATGTTATTTTTTCCAACAAAAACTTTGTCCAGTAGTGTGGGTACCTTCCATATCCAAGCGACTGGTAACTTGTCATTTGATAAGCAGGACACATGATTGCGTATGGGAGTTGGCGAGAACTTGATTGCTACTTCTTTTGTACAATTTTTGGGGGACTTTTGAAACAAAAATTCTTTGACATATTAAGTTGTCTCGACTAGTTTTTGTTCTCCTGGTTGAAATTCAAAATCCTTAATACAAATGTTTTTTAATTCTTTCCATTGTAATGATTGCCGCAAGATTCCTCCAATTTGCACCATTTATTAGGAAAATCATCGAGAGTGTTGGGAAACATATGAGGCCATACTATTTCACCCCTATATCTGATTCTTCACCATTTTAACTCACAATTTTGTATATGAAGAACAAGGTCTTGTCTAGGCTTGAATGTTGAGATATTTGATTCTCCTGATAATTTACACCCTCCAAACCTTTTAATAAGATATGTTGTTGTTGTTCTCCAGGTTTGGAGTTAGATCAAATGGATATGCCACCATTGAGCTGCTTGACTACTGAAAGTTTGCATTAGACTCTGCGTTCTCCCTTAATCTCCAATAGGTTTGGTCACTTTCTCAACATGATTGACATGAGAAGCTCATTCCTTAAATCTAAGTGGATTATTGGAAAATTCATTTAAATTGAATGGTAGTGATGAGGAATTTTCTTTGATTTTCCTGTCTTGTATTATAGGCATGAGTTTTATGGAAAAACATGGGCAAACCTTCTTCATTGGTACTGCTTCAATTGTCCAACACTCTTTTGCTTTAGATTCATAGTTCTTGATTTGCCATTTGTATAACACGATGTCAAAATTTTGTCCAATAGAAAGTGAGGAGCCTGTATCTCTCTGAATACATTAGGCTCCACATTATCTTTATCTTCATGCAGGACTTGATACAACCTCCTTGTCTTTGAATATTTTTCCCATGGTTCAACCCAGGGTTTTCTCTCATGAGGATATGGAGGTATAAGTATCTTCTTATTATTACCCTTTAGTTTAATTCTATCTTTTTCTAAAGATGTAGTGGCCTTCATCCTTCAACCCTAGGGTCTTCCGACTAAATCTGGATAATCCGGTATTCCATCGACTAAGTCAATGACCTCAAAGTTGACAAAGGTCGGAATTGCCATAATTGATGTTTTGACTTGTCGCATCGTTCAAATTGGCCCAATGAACCTCTGGTCTGCTAGTTTAAGGTAGTTAGTTGTCCTATGAAGCGATGCTCTTCCCAAATTAATCTATCTTTCTTGGGGAAGTATAATTACTTGTGATCCAAAATCGACCATGACTTGTTTCACCATGTATCCATTTATTTCCAAATCAACTTGGGGGGCATGATCATCGAGATGTTTACCTTGAAAGAGTTGACACAAGTTTTTATATTGATTTCTTCCTTCATTTTAGTCTTTTAATATATTTAAGAGTTCAACAAGATGATTGATTGATTGTTTTTCTTTCAATAATTCCAGAAGTCCTTTGAGTGTAGTATCCTTTGTCAATTTCTGCATGTCAGCTTCATTCCTGAAAAATTCCACTGCTTTTTCCATAATGTCATTCTGAATTTGCATATCTGGATATTTAACAATACTTTTAGTAGGTTCAAGGATATGTTGATTTTGAGAAGTATTCTCTTGACCTGCGTCAAACCTAGTAACAACATGGTGGTTTTTTGGATTTAGAATCTCATTCTTTAGGACAGATTGTAAAAGATTGATAACTCTTTTATTTAATATTTTTTCAAGAATTTTGGGGCAATCCTCCATAGAGTGATTGCCCATACTGCACATGCAAAAATGTAAATCGGGTTTGTCTTTTAATTGGCATCTAGATGTTGTGTGGCCCTCTTGCCAACATGTGAAACAATATAATCTTCCTCAACCTTGACCTCAACCATTGTATCCTCCACATCAACCACCATATCCTCCTATATTGTTTCCTCTTCCTCTTTGTGTAGGTGGCTCATTATATTGATTTGGACCTTCAGTATGGTAAACAAAATGATAGTTGGGCTTGTTCTTTGCATTTAATTGGAATTCTTGTGTTGAGTGGCTATTATCCTCACATATGGCACACCATTTTGGTTTAGTATTACGTAAGTTATATTAACATTCTTTAGCGCTATGGTTTGACACAATTTCACATATATCATAGTATACATCCAACTAAACTTGTCAAATGTTTTGATTAAAATAATTAACAAATTTATAGTTCTCTTTGGTATGTCCTTCACTTTTACAATTAATACACCATATATTATTTTTCTGGAAGGATAATGCCAACAAAGAGTTTTGTACTTGTTCAATTTTTTCTTCTAGTTTATTGTTAATTGTTGAGATATTTGACTACCCTTCATTATCTATTTTAATACGATGATCCATTTCAAGGGCTCCTTCGCATGTCTGTACTTCATGCATCCTCAACGGTCCTCAGATTCTTTGTAATAGACTTACAACGTATCATTGGACTAGTAATGTTTAATTAATAGTATATGGAATCTGACTTAACAAGTATTTGAATTATTTGTCATATTCCCTTACTGTCTCATTTGGGCGCTGTTTAATTTATTTCAATTTTTTAGCCACAAGATACTTGACATCCTATGCTTTGAAAAATGAAAAGAAACTTGTTTTAATAACATTTTTACTTTCCTTTAGTTTTATGTAATATTCATAAACCAAGTAAGTGCTCGCTTCCGAAGAGCAACTGCAAATTAGGCCATTTATTTGTCTTCATCTGTAATGTCATTGGCGACCAAACAAATTTCACAAACAAATCAACGTTTCTTTGGATCTTGATCTCCTTCATAAAGGAGGATATGATTTAACCCCATTTTTACTAGCATAGGTGTAGTTTTCAATGTTACCTTCTAACTAATCAACTGGTTGGTCTTATTGACTTCGATGACTGACTGGTGCATCAGACATTGGGTACTCTCCTGATTGTCGACTTTTACGACTAACTAGTGCATCGAACATGGTGTTATGTAACCAACTCATAAAATATAAGAAATGATATATCAACGACTTGAGAAATAACCTCTTCAAGGGGGAAACCTCCTTTACATCACATAAATGAACAATTCTTAGATGATACAAATGATAAGACCTTCTTGGTATATATAGGAGTCCAAGAGGTCACAATATAATCAGAACCTACATAACAATAATAATGTAAGGGCACAAAAATAACAATAGGGGACTATACTAACAATAATAGTAAGAGTATTACATTAGTATTATAGGGACCTAACATGCCCCTTTCCTTCAAAAAAGTGTCGTTCTCAACGCTTGAGTAGTTATGGATGCTTCCGTATAAAATTTTCATCCTCATATGTGGAATATTCAGCGCGTAAGTTCTTCCACTTAGTGAGATATGCTGAAATTAATCTATTTTGTAGCTATCAAGTTCTTGTTTTCGTGACTAATTCAAGCTCAAATATGCTTTCTCCTTCTCTGTCAAGTTTTGGAAACACTGTTTGAACTGGGAGCTTGTCACTGATAACCTTCTTTAAGCATGAAACATGGAAAACTAGGTATGATCAAGAAGATGTAGTCAACTCCAATTTGTATGCCATAGTACCAATCTTTTGCAACACCTTGTAAGGACCATAGTACTTGGGTGATAATTTATTATCCTTCTTAGCTTGCTCGAGGGACATTTGTTTGTATGGTTGCAGTCGTAAAAATACCTAGTCATCCACATGAAAACTTCTTTCACTACGATGTTGATCTTCCTGTTGTTTCATTTGATTTTGCGCTAGAGTGGGGTTATATTTTAAGAGTTGGAGAACTTGTTGTTAATGCTTGATGTGATCTTCCACTACTTGAACCTTAGAATTTTCTCTTAAAGATGGTGTGATGGATGGTGTATGATATCCATAAAGTGCCATAAATGGGGTCATTTTTGTTGCAGTATGGAAGGAAGTGTTATACCACCATTCAAATAGAGGTAACCACTTGAATCATCATGTTTGTTTATCAGATACAAAGCAATAATGATATCCTTCCAAACATTTGTTCATTATCTTAGTTTTCCCGTCAGATTGAGGATGGTAAGATGAGCTATGAGCTAGTTGAGTACCAAGGCTAGAAAATAATTTCGTCCAAAAATTTCCAGTGAAAATGGGATCTCTGTCATTTACAACATATTATGGGTTTCCATCTAGTTTTTGAATTGTTTCCATAAATGCAGTAGCAACTGTACTAGCTTTAAAAGGATGTGATAATGCACAAAAGTGTGCATACTTGATAATTCTATCAACTACCACCATGATGACACTTTTGCCTTCAGACTTGGGTAAACTTGTGATAAAATCCATTGAAACCTCCTCCCAACGCTAACTTTGAATGGCTAAAGGTTGTAATGGACCCGAGGGTCTTAATTGTTTCAATTTTATTTTGTTGGCAAACCAAACATTCTGCCACAAACTTCTAAACATCAAATTGAAGGCCATCCCAAAAAAAATCCTTCTTGACCCTATTGTAAGTTTTTAAAAATCATTAGTGCCCTCATAAGGAGGATGTGTGCAATTCCAAAAGAATATTTTGCTTGAGTTGGGAATTCTTACAAAGATATAAACGATCTGTGTACCACAATGAATCATTTTTCCAGCTAAATGTATCAGATGTATTGGGATCTTGTTGCAACTTTTGAATGAGTGTACACACCTCTTCATCATTCATCCTTTCATACCTTGCTTCGGCTATACAATTAGGTTGGATAATAGAAATGGCACAATGCAATGCTTCCACATCCTCATCCTTTCTTGAGAGTGCATCTGCAACAACATTTTGCTTCCCTTTTCATAGATGATTTCAAAGTCATAACCCAACATCTTTGTGACCCATTTTTGTTGCTATTCTGAAGATAATATTTGTTCCAAAAAGTATTTAAGACTATCATGATCTATTTTGACCTTGAATTGTCTTCCCATTAGTTAAGGTCTCCATTTCTTTAGTGCTTGTAGTATTGCCAACATTTCCTTCACATAAATAGGTTTGTGTAAATACTTTTCTTTGATAGGATGACTTTCAAAAGCAATGGGTCTTCCTTCTTGCATTAAAAAAACACCAATTCTATTTCTTGAGGCATCATGATAAAGGTTTTTGTGAAGTCTGGCATAACTAAGATCGGTGCTTGGCACATTGCCTCTTTAAGATGTTCAAAGGCCTTAGTTGCTTCTAGATTTCAATGTCTTTCATCATTAATGTTGTTATAGGTGTTGTTATTCTTCCATAATTCTTAACAAACTTGCGATAATACCCCATCAACCAGAGAAATCCTCGAAGATTCTTTATGGTTGTGGGGATTTTCCATTCCATAATGGCTTTGATTTTGTTATGGTCTACCTTAACACTCTCATGAGATACAATATGACCCAAATATTCCACCTCATGTACTCAAAATAAACATTTGGAGGTTTTTGCATATATTTGTTTGTCTTCCAATAGTCTGAGCACCTTGTCAACATATTGAACATGATCCTTCCAGGACTTGTTGTAGATTAGTATATCATCAAAAAATACTAACACAAATTTTTCTAAGAAAGGGTTTGAAAATGGAATTCAACTTCCTTTCCTTCCCCAAAAAAATCAAGAACAGTTCTTGAAAATTAAAGGCTATCATCCCCAAATATTGTAACCATTGGACTCCTAGTACAACATCAACACCACCCATTGGAATGGAAAGCATTGGACTATTCAATACATATTCCCCCATGGTTAGCTTGATATTATGGCACTTTCCAAAGCAATTTATAGTTCCTCCATTTGCAGCCATCACTTGACACTCTAGTGTTGGATATAGGAAGCAGTTCAATTCCTTGGCTATCTTATAATGAATAAAATTATGGCTACTACCCGAATCAATCAACACTATTACCTGTTTCTTCTTGATATCCTTCTATCTTGAGAGTTTGGGGAGTGATAATTCATGTCAATGCATTACAATATATGGTTGGATTCATTCATTATTTCTCTAGGGTTGGTTCCTAGTTTATATCCTCCTCTTTTGATGTTCTCGTTCCTTTTCTTCCTCCTCTTCACAATCTATGTAGAATAATTAATTCTCAACGCACGTATGAGCTTTAGTGTATTTGTTACCACAACTATAATAAAGCCCTTTTTCTCCTTTTTCCTCCAATTATTGTGGTGTCAAACTTGTAGGTTGTGGAAGGCTAGGAGCAATAACACTTCCATTGTTATAGTTGTGAGTGGTAGACTTCCTTGTTTCCATAATTTTGATTTCAAATTTTCTTGCCACCCTGAATGCCTTTTGCAATGGATCGAGTTCCCAAAGGTAAACCTCATCTTGGATGTTATCCTTTAAAATCCCTATGAAGACATCAATCTTATGCTCCTCAGGAATATCAGTTTCCCTGGTATTTAATTTTTGGAAGTCCTCAATGTGCTCCACTATTGAACCCTTTTGTTTGAGATTTGTCAATTGGATAAAGAAGGTGTTGCTCTTTGTATCCTCACAATGTACTATCATTTCCTTCGTAAAAATTGACCAAGTGACAAGTGGTTTACGAGAGCAAATCCATCGATACCATACAAACTGATTGGGTTCTAAATATAAAGATGAAATGCATATCTTTTGTGTGTGTTGCACATCATGGAGATCAAAATATTGCTCCATGTGTAGTGTCCATGTTACCAAATCCTTTCCATCAAACTTCCTCATATCGATCATCCTAATGTTGTGGGTCTTAAACCCAACATTGGAGTCTCTAAAATCATGATTAATATTCCTTTTGTTCTCATCATGAGTTTCATGGAATACCTTTTCACCATTAGGAAGCATTTCTTGTAGCAACTTTTTCAAACCTTCCATGTTTGTTTTTAAACCATTCATGTCACCTTTTATTTCTTCTTTTAAACCATCCATGTCCCCTTTTATTTCATCTTTGGTTGCTCTTTGTGAGAGTGGCATTTATTGCACTTGGTCCCATAATTTTGATATATCATGTTCCAATTCTTCCTCTTCATGCGTCATAGTAGAGCTTTATGAGGGCTTAACAGGTGTAGAATTCTTTTGTTTGGGAGGAATTTTATAACCCAATACTGATATCTATGCTTCAATATGCCCTCGAAATCACTTCAAACTGATTTTTCAAACAAAAGTTATGCAATTTTAAAAAAATACTCACTTTTTTTTTGCTTTTAGGAGCATGATATTGAAATTGTTTCATATCTACTATTTCTGCCTCCCAAGGTCTGAAATTTTGTCCTATGGTATCCCTCTGAGTCTTCTTTCCAATGCCACAAGTTAGACCTAGATTGGATTCTTCAAGAAAGAGTGATGCCCAATCTCCCACGATGGCTTGATTATAGGCTAGTTCAGCAGAGTGAACTTGTACAGTGTCCCACGTTCCACAATTTCGACCTTCGGCTCTGCAAATGATATACTAAAAGATAAAACCTGTGCAATTTTAGTAACTTCTTACGAAATTCCAATCTGATGCTCATAGAGAAAGTTATGACGATTTTCCCTAGGTCACCCGTTTGAAACTGAATTCTGGAACCTCCAAAAACCCTAACTTCCTCAAATCATATCTCTGAAAATATAGCGAAAAAAGATCTGAAATTTGTACACGAAGTTCACCAATATTTCGGCTCCACGTGGTCATAATTTAAGATTCTAAAGCCTTGTAGAAAAAAATTTATGGCGAAAATGCCAAGATGTTCTGTTTGAAGAAGTGAAGCCCTAGAGTTCAAAGCTCTGATATCAAATGTTATGCAACCAACTCACAAAATAGAAGAAAAGATAGTTCAACGACTTGATAAATAGCCTCTTCGAGGGGGAAACCTACTTTACATCACAAAAATGAACAATTCTTGGATGATGCAAATGATAGGACCTCCTTGGCATATATAGGAGTCTAAGGGGTCACAATATAATCAGAGCCTACATAACAATAATAATGTAAGGGCGCAACAATAACAATAGTGGGTTTATATGGGGCAAAACAATAACAACATGGGGGATACATGGACACAACAATAACAATAGGGGACTACAATAACAATAACAATAAGGGAACACACTAGTATTATAGGGACCTAACACAAGTGTACTTTCTTGATATTGTCTATATATTCAATGAACTACCTTATTCTGGATTGTGACTCTTCAATGTTTGGGCTTGTATCTTCCTGTTCTTCAACATATAATAATTTCTTCAAGGGGGTTACATTCATGAGATATTGAATGTGAAGAAGTATGTATTCATTTTCTCAATTATCAATCCAAGTTTGCTTTAAAATAGGAATTTCAATTTCTGGAAGGTCACTTAAATGACCTTGTTCATCTCTTCTATACCAAACCATGGATGATTTTGAATTAATATGAAGTCGTTGTTGGATGAATTCTCTAATAACGAGAGTTTCTATTAATGCAACTAGTGAATTCAACAATGCTAGACTAGAGTTGTCGACTTCCATATTATCTACCTGCCTTCCAGGACTTACTTGTACATTATTAATCTTTATTGGAGCATGCAGTTTTATGAATTTCAACTCGTGATTTTGAGATTTCAAGGAGTCTTATGCATCTTCGCTCTCATACTGTCGAACTTGAATTCTTTCTTTGGAATCCTTCTCTTATTCCTTCTCGTCTCTTTTGTCTCTTGTCCCTTGCTAACTTTTGAATATATGTTGGATGTTTATACTGTCGAGACTAGTTTGAAGTCTTTCATCTATTTTCTTTATCTTTTTGTTTCTTTGTAGTTGATCGATTTCCTCCCATTTTAATTTACTTAATACTTCTCCTTTTTCTTCTTTTCCTTTTCTCTTATTTATTTTTCATGAATCATTACCCCCAATGCCAAGATGACTTATTGTCAATCGACGAGGGTAAAACAAACATCCTTTTCTATTTACTCAAGAAATAGTCCCACACTTCTTTTGTATTTTTATAATGGGCGTCAAGAAATTTCTCCCAGTTGATTTGCCTTTGACGATGGTCATAATTTAATGGTTTCTGAAGGGGTGGTTAATATTCTACTATGTGGCTAACCCCTTTGTTAAGGAGAAACTTTTGTAACAAATTAGGTATGGTACAAAAGAAACTCCCATGAAAATCATCAGAAAACTGAGCTTTGATTTGTTTAATAGAAGTTCGTCCTTCTATTGCTTGTTCATCGCAAAATTCATCCAAGATCTTTTTGACCCACTCATGCATGTTTGTTCGACCGCTATTTCTCAATTTCAAGGTCAGTCGACCATCATTTTCTATCTGTCACATTAGTGATATGGTTGAGGAAAATTTGTACCTCAGTTAGGGTTGCTTCAATGAATCTTTCACATGCTTCTATAGAGAAACGTGCCCTAGCTTTGCAATCGACAATTTATTTCACCTTGCGTAGTTCTTTAGATAATTGTTAATCTTTGTCTGCCACCACTGTTATGTCTCTTCTAAGATTAACATTTATGTTTACATGTTATAAGTACTGAAGTCCAATACTACCGATAGCAAAATCAATGTTGTAGTCTAGTAGAAAGTGCGTATTGGTTACCAGTAAAAAGGACAAGACGAACCTACATAGTCATATGCAACATAAGAAAGATAGAAGAAACAAAAATTAGTACAGAACCAACAAAACCATACTTTATATGATATCTTCTCAATAAAAAATATAACTAATACATTTGAATGTGCATAATATAATATATATATTATATATATATTATATATATATATATATATATATATATAAGGATGGTTCACGGACACTGGGTGGCCACTACATCCACGAGAAAAATCCAGGAAGATCAACTTGAAGGGATCTACCCACTGCCAAACAAGCAAGGCCTAACCCCAAGGGTGTCGAGGATATTTGACCCCGTGACCTCCCAACTGGTTAGGTACTTAGCAACAGGAACTTGACTAACTGAGCTAACCCTTAGGGCTATTCATTTGTATATCTTATCAAGACAATTACAACAATTTAACTGTTGGAATTGACTTTGCCTAACCGACTCAAACAGTTGACTTGACTAGATGATCGACTAACTTTACAATATATGCTTTCCTGTCGATTTTAGTCGGCTAGCCCCTCCAACATGATATAAATGAAAGCCAAAAGAATAAAAAAACAATTGTAAAAAAATGATAATAGTTTGGGAAAAACAATTTAATAGTTAAATACAAATATAAATATACATTTAGACTTCACATAACATACTAAAAATATTCTTTAATGTTATTGCGGAAAAATAAACTTTCCTTTTTTGGGGTTTTCATCTTTGAATATATAAATTTAGGAATTGTTTTGCTATGTTATACATAATTAAGATATAGAACTATGTTAATGTTATTCATTTAAAAATTGAAATAAAAATAAATAATATCACTTATTATAATATGTATACAGTGAATACAAAGGAGATCTATCTTACAGGTTGCATGTCACTTGCGAAAATTGAACCTACGTGGGGAGGATTACATTCCTTGCTCCCAACCACCCAAGATAATCCCAATAAGCTACAATGAAAATGAAACTATAATTGATATTATTTATAGTCAAAATTAGGAGAGAACTAATCACTAAATGATATTTGTTAATCTATCTTAATTATGTTTTTTTTGTTTGTTTGTAAAATTTGGCTCTTCGTTTTCTCAAAAAGGCATTACAAGCAAAGAGCATTGCTACTAGTTTTCCCGCTAGGAAACCAAACCATTGGCATAAGTTCAACAGTTTAAGATTATAGATATTATGCTTGACCATTGCCACTGTTGAGAAGTGCAATTTACCCAAGTTTTACCAATTACCAAACCAGATGCTTCTAACCATATCACTACTACTAACAAAAGGAGAAATCGCCTACCCATGAGACAAACAAAAAGTTAATTGAGCTCACAAATTAGGAAGTTTTGATGCTCGACTATCTCGACAGACCACCCACACTGACTTGAGTTTGCATGGCGAGCTTTGTTGAACCACTGACCATGATTTCCAACTTCTTCAGACGAGCCTCGAACCAACTTTTGACTGACCCTTGCCATCTTTGAGTAGCTGCAAATATTTGTCCCTTCCGAACATTGAGCCACGACCTTTCTCAAACTATTCAAGCCGAACAATGAGCTACCAACCTTTGATCATTCAGACACCAATACCAAGCTATACAATCTCGAAGGCCTTGGGGTAAAGGAACCATAGGCATAATTGAGAAGGATACTAGCTGCATGGTGCTAACATTAAGACAAATTAGAGCAATTAAAGAGCAGGTGATACCAGAGAGAAAAGGACGCCAGAATTTAGCCATATGGAATTTTAGACCCAACGAGAAAACATTCAACCAAGTTTGCGTAGCGAAAGGAAGCACACCTTTCGATGGGAGAGGCAAAGAATGAGTGTTAATCGTAATGGCCAATAAGCTCCATGCAACTGTTACACAACATTTTGTCACACCTCCTGCAATTCCCTATGACATCCCCCGAAGTGTCTGAAACATGACCATTATGCAGTATACTCATTCATGTATACAACTCATATCCCTTCTAAGACATTGATTGGAAAATGCCTTGAGCTTTCCCTGAAGAAATAGCTCTAAAACCCTAAATTGAGAATCATTGCTCTTATAAGGCTTAAAATAGCAATGGTCATGTGTTGCACTGTACTAGACCAGCGATGGCATCACATTGTTCCCTTGCATACCCGCAATGATCCCAAAGAGGTAATTTTCCCAAAGAGGATGAGAAGCTTCGTGATCTAAAAGCTTCCATAGTGACGAGTTGGAGGTTGTTTGGCATAGATGAGGTCAAATCCTCCCAACTTGGCCTCTTAGTCTTATCCCTATGAGCTACCTCCTTGAGATGAGGGCCTAATCCTATATTTGGAGTGGTCCTAACTCTCTTTCCCAGCCTATAAATTCATCCTCTCCCATTCCCAAATGGTTGGTATATGTCTATTTGCACCCTTATGCTAAGATTGTGCCTAAAGGCTATTCATTTGACTTGGTTAAGGAGTGCTTAGAGAGTTCTTGGCTTGGACATGGATTACCACTCAAGGAGAGCCTATCAACATCAAGGCTTTGGTTGTAAGCTTCCCTTTATTTTCTAGTAATACACAACTGCTTCTTCATCTTCCCAAAATGCATATGTTCAGGTATCATTTAGCCTGACATTCCTTGATCAGTTAAGTAGGTTGCTATTGGATTTTATATTCGTTTTGGCATGCCTTGTTGTGTCTTGATCACTTGTGCACGTATATAAACACTGAGAGAAGCATGAACAAGCTCGTGATACAAGCGGTTCAGGGTCCTCAACAAAGGAAATCAGAATAACATCAGAATGAGGTAGGCCATCTCTTTCGTTCTTATTTCCAATTGTAACCTAGGAAGATGTCTAGTTGCTTGTCACTTCAGTTGCTAGAACCACTCATTGGGCTAGAGGGATCGTCTCTGTCCACAGAGAGGATTAACCTTGACAACAAAATGGCGACTCCACTGGGGAGCTTGTGATCCTTTCCTTTCGATTCTTCACCTTGTCCTTTGACGAGTTTGATCAACCATCCATTCCCAAACTTCATTGTTTGTCTGTAGCCAGTCTCGCTTTCTGGTAGATGCTTGAAGGTTGTTGATTTGAGCTGTTCTTGAAGATTTTGTGTTTTTTCTTTGTTTTTCTCTCGCATAGCGTTTTTAGCCCTGATAATCGTGATGACATCGCAGATGTGTTGATTACAGTAGCAATGGTCATTGCATTTCTCTTAACATGTGCGATGATAGAAGAGGTTAAAGAAATTTAGGGTTTGTCTTCTTGTTTTCAGTTATTTTTTCCTTTTCCCAGTGATTTACTAATGTGATTTTAGTTGACCCTTTTCTTGTCTGATTGAAATCGCCTCTTAACTTGGTTTAAGTGTATTTGAAGTTTAATTAGACTTTTAAGGTTTCTAGGTTTTCTAGGTCATCCTTCATCTGCTTAGGTCTTCTCATCGGAGATCAATTACCTGTGTTAAAGAGTCTTTTGTGTGTTTGGGCGTCCTTTGCAAATCACTTTTGGTTCTTGAGTCTTAAGTTGTTTTCATTAATTTCGGATTGAGTAAGCAGTGAGGCACAGTGAAAATCGCTTAAGTTCTATTTAACGAACAATAGATTACAAATTGATTGTCTCATTTGAATCAAAAGGAAGTGTTTTCTTTGAGTTTGTGTTTCGAAAAGCTAAAGTGAAAGTGTTTATCTTTTAAGTAGTTTTCGAAGCATTTTTTGTTGCACTCAAATCATTAATGTGAAATAGATTTTCATGTTTGTTGACTTGCTTGCATTCTCCTTCACTTTTTGCACTAGATTACATTGATTGCACTAAAGTGAAAAATAAAATAAAAATATCAATGCATATTAAGGTAGATTACTTTAAGATCAATCTTTTTTGGCATTGCATTTGTTGTGAAATGAAAGATTAGATTTCATTTTTTGTATTTAGCATTGGGAATTGTCGTTGATGCATTGATCATTGGTTTGATGCATGATTTGGGTGATTTTATTCCTTACATAGATAACTTTCATCAAATTGAAGGATTTCAATTTCATCATTTAGCTGCATTTTAGGAACATGTAACATCGTTAAGGCCTTCAAATCGAAACATAATTTCAAGATCAAATCTAAAATCTATCAATTAATCTAAGGAGCACTTGAAGCATTAAACGCTCATACTTAGTGGTCTAGGCTAGAGACGTGTTCCAGAGTCTATAAAAATTAGCAACTGTCATTCTCTCTTGCATTAGACAGTGCTAGCACAGACTTGTGCTCCCCGTACTATGGAGTATATAAAGGGAGACCCTCATAGGTTACAAACCTTTATCCATACGAAGTCGATTCTCCCACCCTGTAAATGTGATACACCGAACACAACATTCGAGAAGATTTCCTACACGTACGTCAAGTCCTTGGTATATTTATTTGTTGAGGTGTATATTGCAGTTCACGATTACTTGGTAACACTTTTTGCCTAGAGTTACCTGAGTAGTCATTTCAATCTTTTCTGACTCCTTAAATTTGAAAAGATCATCGAGCACTTGTCCTTTAAAGCTCGCTAAACCTAAAAACACGACTAGAGTCACCTATTCCTCCTTTTCTCAACTCTTAAAATATGAAAAGGCAAAGTTTTTGTTTGTAAAAATAAATGCCCACGACAAACATGTCCAACCCGTGCAATTGCTTCTTGGACCAATATTGAGTAATTCCCTATTAATTTCAAGATTTTTAATAAGCCCTCAATGAATGTCCTTTCATTTTCTGCTCTTGATACGAAGTCATCGTGTCTGAACCATTGATTTCATCTCACAGTTCCCCTTCATTATCTGATACTAAAGGGTCCTCCCAAGGAGTTCATTCGGAGCTTCCTCAGTCACTTGAAGATCAAGGTTTTGAACTTGGGATTATCCCAAGTATCAAACCCCTCTCTTCTTGTCCACCTACATTGGATTATGGATCACCTCAAGAATCTAATCCTGACACCCCTGATAATCCTATACAGACCCCTGAGAGTCTACAAAGGCTTGTTATTCATCCGCTGAATCCGTTATTTGATTTTGTTGTCATTTCTCCTCAATGTCCTTACAGTCCTTACGATCGGCCTAGTATTCATTTGGAGTTATCTCCTCGCACATATCAGATTCCTTGACACCATATGTTTCCATCTATAGAATTAGAAGCTGAAATGCCAACCTCTCCTCAAAGTCATCCAAAATTTTCCGCAACTCACACTCCTCAAGTGCATGAGGAGCAAGACTATGAATTTCCTCCTGAAGGTTTTCCTTTTGTAGGAAGAACCCCATCTCACACGTTCCCTGGAACTAGTGGACCTTTGCTTCCAAATGGTTATACAACCTTAGCTCAATTGGTTTCAGGAACGCCTAGTGCTTCATCATTATACCAAAATCCTATTTAATCATCTAATGCCATGCCTACTTCTGGTCTGTTCATTCCAAATGCGACCTCTCAAGTTTTTGTACAGACTGTTGTCACGTTAGTTCCTGTTCAACCTACAACTCCATCACAACCTTTATCATCGTTTGAACCAACCCTTCCAGTGCAACCAACTGTTTCAGGTTAGGTTTTAGTTAGTTCTTCTACCCCTCCATCAAGTGGACAAAATGTGTCACCGCCTGGGGGGAAAGATCTGAATGCTCCTCTTGTGTCAAGTGAAACCAATATGAATGGATTACAAACTCACATGGTTGGAGTTGATCAACCTTATTATGGTGGTATTCCTAACCCCATTGGTCCATTCGGGTCAGGTAACATTGATGAGCCTCATCATTGAGTAATTATATGGGCCTTAATTGACCTTAATTCACCTCCTAGCTTAGTCAAACCAACTATTCTCACAACTTGTTGCATACTATTGATTATATTTTGTTTATGAGATGAGTAGAGTTGGATATTTTGCTTTGTGGTCTAATGTGCATGTAATGCAGGAATAAAGGATAAAAACAAGGAAAATGCAGGGATAAAAGATAAAAGCAAGGAACTATGGTAAAGAACTTGGTAAAAACTCAAATGGGACAAGGGCGAGGAATTAGAGGAGGTAAATCCTCCTCATTTATTGCCCCTCCATTCAAACATCCTTCCATCAGCTGAAAGTACAAACAACCCCCCTTCTAAAAGGCAGCCAAGCAAGTGAAGGTGCAAACACCCGAATCAGGGGTACTAGAAGGCAACCAAGCAAGTGAGAGTGAAAAACAAGCCAAATCATGAGTACTAGAAAGCAACCAAGCAAGTGAAAGTACGAGTTTATCTTGAGTTGGGAGCCAAGCCTCCCTACTAGAAGGCGGTTGAGCTAGTGAAGGGGAAAGCATGAGTTTATCATTGAATTGGGAGTTGTACCTCCCTAATTTTGAAGGAAGTCGTTGGAGACTTCATATGTATAATTAGAGAGGCTTAGGACCTTAGTTTTTTTTAGTTACCAAGAGTTAGCAAGAATTGGGACTTCTAACTGTAGAGCTCTACTTTGTTTTCAAGCTACAAGTCTTGTAACAGTTTTTGATTTATAATGAAGATGAGTTTTGTTTTGAGCCAACACTAAGTTAACTCAAAGGGTTGAAGCTCTTGGGTTAGGGCCCAACCCTATGATCCGAATCGGATCCATGAAGATTATCAAAGTGCCATGACTGTATTAAGACATGACAAACTTCAAATTTATGAACACAGAGCGATCAGGAAGACCTCTGGACAGTGGCAGATTGCAGCCAACAAGGAACGATGAGGACCTCTGTCAAAGCACGCTGATGAGGCCCATGGAGTCCATGCAAGAGGCAAAACTGGCACTTGGGAAACCTGGATCGAGAAACAGAGGCAATTTCTGTCGCTGCGCAAAACCCCTCGAGAAGGAAAGGCCTCGAGCACTCGGTCGCATGGGAAGCCGGGAAACCGTGGGGAAAGCACTAAGGTGAAATGTGGGACCCACGCTCCAAAACCGGCAGTATATCGGGGGTAACCTGGGGCAGTAAATAGATTTGGCTGAAACTGAGCGATTCCATTCATCGCACGATGCGTGTTCAACGGATGAGAGAGAAAACTGTCGCTCATCGCACACTAACGATCGAGCAAGTCAACTGCCCGAAATGAGCGAATATCGTAGGATCTAGGGGCTTGAGATCTGACGGCAGAGATTGCGCCCGATGGAGGAACCGGATTTGATAGGGGAGTAAAGCCATGGCATAAAGAAGTTTGAAGTTCGATTTAACCGCTAAGTTTACAGATGAGTCATTCCACAGTGTAACTGAATTACCGAACCATCGAGGAAGAGCTAGTGTAGTTCGTGAGAGGACAAGTGGCCACTTCCCTGTGGACGATGGCGATGATGTAGAGGTAGGAAACTCCAAACAAACAATAGCAGGTGAATCGAAGGGGCGGAAGAGGAATCGAACAGTCATGAGATAGATTGGCTTTAAGCCATGAATAGACAAAGAACGAAACACGAAGAAGAAGAGAGAAGAAGAGAACGAAGACAGAGAGAGCAAGAGCAAAGAAGAGAAAGTGAAGCAAAAAGCAGAAAACACAGAGCCATGCTGGCCTATGGCAGCATCGAGCAGACAGAAAGCTTAAGAGGTTTAAGCAAACCCTGAGAGGATATGTCGGGAATTGAGCACCACATTGGGCTTCTCCCATTAAAGACCAGAGAGGTCAAATTCTGATAAGGAAAAGAGTCTGTGTACTCTAGTGGCTTGGGGGATCCAAGAACCACCCTACCAAACACTATCTATTTCAGGAGACTCAAATTGAGCTCCTCATTGTAAATATTTTCTTTAAAGACACAATAAAAGATGGCCAACATTGAAAGTTGGACCAGAGACGTAGCCCTGGAGGATAGGGTGAACTCCTTATTAAATCTATTGTGTTATTGCATTTGCTTATTGTGTTTCTCTTGTTGTTTTCCATTCTTCCACTGCCTATGTATTTTGCAATCTGATCGATCCGTTGCCTAAAATAACATAGACACATACCAGCACATGAGTCTATAATACCTTCATTTATTAATTAATTAATTGAGGTCACTCACGAGTGATTATCAGATCAAGTGGTATCAAAGCTTTAGGTTATTAAGGTTAGACAAGCTTATGTTGGTTTAGCTGTTGAATGCTAACTAGATCAAAGCTCAAATTAGGAGAAGGAGAGTTGGTCGAAACTAATCCTGAAATTGGGAGAGTCTATCCTTGGAAGACAATGTCAGAGGAAGGTTCTATGGGGCCAGACCCTCAATTCATAGATAGTTTCCTAGCCATAAAGTCCATGGTAGAGGAAATGTATAGGGACTTTAGAAAACATAAGAATGGAGATTCATCAGGCTCTAAGCAAGACAAAGGAGAAGATGAGTCACATTTCCATGACCACTCAAAAGGAAAAGGGAAAGAGGAAAGCTTTTTCACACCTACCTTTAGCCCTAAAAAGAAAGCATTTTTTATCAAACTAGATGTTAAATTTGATTTACCTATATATGATGGAGAGTTGAATGCAGAAAAGCTTGACAATTGGATTATAAAAATTGATTTCTATTGCATAGTACAGAATATCGACTCAGACAAGAGCAAGATTCAACTGGCAAGCCTACGCCTTGGAGGCACTACCTTGGTTTGGTGGGAAGGTAGAACCCAAGCTGACATGAAAATACATGGTAAGACCATCTCTGTCTGGAGTGAATTTGTTTCTGCAATCAAAAATCAGTTCTATCCATTGGCCTACATGCAACAAGCTATGATGAGTTGGCAAACTCTTCGACAGTTGAAAGGGCAAAGTGTGCAAGGGTACACTCAAGAATTTAGAAAGAGAGCATTGATTCTAGGAATCTCATTAGACTCACCTGAGACTCTGTTGAAGTACATTGGTGGTCTACACAACTACATGAGTCACACCATCCTCATGTTTAATCCCACTAGTATAGATGAGGTATCTGTATAAGCTACTCATCTAAAAGCTAGAGGAAAGAAAGGAAATCCAGAAGTTGGGGGATCATCCCAACCCACTGCAAACAAGAATAAGGAGAAAAGAAAGTAGAAGTGGAAAGAAAGGAACGCTAACACTACACAGAAAAGCAAGGCTTTATGCACTCACTGTAAAAAGGATGGGCATGATGATGAGCATTGTTGGATTCTGCATATAGAGCTGAGACCTAAGAAATTCGAGGGCAAGAAGAAGAAGACTGCTATAGCTATTCAGAAAGATTTGGGGTCAGACTCGGGAGATGAAACAACCATTGCAGCCACAAGTCTAAGAGGTAAGAATTCTAAAGCATCTACTAGTAATTATGCACAATCTACCATTGATGAAGAAAATGAGAGAAAAAGACATGAGCTTTTCCATATTTGAGTTATTCCAAACATCAAAAGATTAATACTTTGTTTGATAGTAGCTCACAAGTAAATTTAATTTATGAAGTAATTGTAAAGAAGTTGGGACTAGCAACTACACCTCACAAGAAACCATACCCGTTAGGATGGTTAAATGATAAAGCACAACTATAAGTGACTAGAGAGTGCAAACTCAAGTTTTCTTTTGGGTCAGCATTTGAGGTTGAGTTAGACATAATTCCATTGGATATATGTGGAATTGTTTTAGGAAGTCCTTACTTGTATGATAGAAAAGCTATTTTCTATAGAGCTGAGAACAAGTATCTACTTGTTAAAGATGGAATCGAATACTTTGTAAGAGCTCATAAGCTCAAGAATAATTATACTCTCATAAACTCAAGGTAGATGAAAAGAATGATAATTCATGCAAACAATTCTTACTGATGGTTGTAAAGGAAAAGAAACCTGATAAAACCGGTATATTTGAGTGTTGTAACGCTAAACAACAAGCTCATTTAGAAAAGGTTGTTTCAGAGTAAGATATCTTGTTTCAAGAACCTAAAGTCTGCCACCCAAAAAGGAAATAGTACATGATATTATTTTGCATAAAGATGCTCCATTGCCTAACATTGGAATGTACAGGTTGTCCACTTTAGAGAATGTTGAAATCAAGAAGCAGGTGCAGGAGTTGCTCGAGAAGGGGTTCATCAGACCTAGCACATCACCATGTGGGTCACCAATTGTTTTGGTGAGAAAGAAAGATGGCTCGTGGAGAATGTGCATTGACTACCGAGCACTGAATAAGATAACAATAAAAAAATGTTATCCCCTTCCTCGCATAGATGATCTTTTAGATCAATTGAAAAACATTGTTTATTTCTCCAAGCTAGACTTGCACAGTGGATACCATCAGGTCAGAGTTGGAGAACAAGATACATGGAAGACTGCTTTCAAAACAAAGCAGGGTTTGTATGAGCGGCTGGTTATGCCTTTTGGCTTAACTAATGCTCCTACTACTTTCATGAGACTAATGAATGATGTACTCAGACCTTTTCTTGATGATTTTGTTATTGTGTATCTGGATGACATTCTGATTTTTAGTAAAACGTGGGAAGAACATTTAAAGCATTTTAAGCAGACATTAGATGTTTTGAAAAGAGAAAAACTTTATGTTAAACTCTCCAAATGTGAATTTGGCAAAACCTCTCTAAATTATTTGGGTCACATAGTAGGGGGAGGTGAATTGAAAATAGATCCCTCTAAAGTGGCAGCCATTGTAAACTGGCCTAAACCCAAGTCTGCTATAGAAGTGAGAAGCTTCTTAGGAGCAGCACAGTATTGGAGGAAGTTCATTTCAAATTTTTCCTCAATTGCAGCTCCCTTACATGCTTTGACAGGATTGAACAAGGTGTTTCAGTGGGGAGGCAAACAGCAGAAAGCTTTCGACACCTTGAAAGAAAAGATTAGTACAACACCTGTACTAGCACTGCTAGATCTAAAAGACCATTTGAGATCCAAATTGATGCCAGTGACTATGCCATGGGAGCAGTGTTGACACAGCACGGTAAACCCATCTGTTACCATTCTGAGACTTTTAATCTTGCAGTAGTTAACTATCCTACATATGATAAAGAATTGTATGCATTAGTTCAGAGTGTGAAAAAGTAGAAACATTACTTAATGGGCAAAGAGACAGTAATACATACTGATCATCAACCACTTCCATATCTACACTCCCAAACTAAGTTGTAACAATCAAGGCACTATATATGGATGGGTTTCCTATAATAGTTCCATTTAGTCATCAGATATAAAAAGGGCATACGCAATAAAGTTGCAGACATCTTATCTACACCCAATATAAATGCATCTATTATACTTAAGCATAATTCTATGCTACATGACAGCTACATTGAACAATATGCTCAAGATATAGACTTTAAGGATGTATATGCAACTTTAAGTGAAGGCAAACGAGTAGAAGAATTAGATTATCATATAAAGGACCGAATCTTATACCATTGTGGGAAATTATGCATTCCACAAACTGAGAGAGTAAAGATAATTAAGAAGCACACACTTCTCTGATATCAGGTCACTTTGGGGTAAGTAAAACAGTTGCACAGCTACAAAGATTCTGTTATTGGCCAAAAATGAACGAGACAGTTTCTAGATATGTAAGAGGGTGTACTACGTGTGCTAAAAGCAAGCCCAGCAATAGAAAACTAGGCTTGTACACTCCATTACCAATTCCTTCTCACCCTTCGGAAAGTGTTTCCATGGATTTTGTTGGAGGACTGCGTAAATATAGGAAAGGTCATGATTATCTATATGTTGTTGTGGATAGGTTCAGCACAATGTGTATTTTGATAGCTTGTAATAAACAGATTACAGTTGAACAAACTGCCAAACTATTTTTTGAATGTGTATGGGTTCATTTTGGATTACCTACTTCCATTGTATCTGATCGAGACACCCGATTTATGAGAAATTTTTGGTCAAGTCTGTGGGAACTCATGGACACCAAACTGAAGAAAAGCACAACTTTTCATCCACAAACTGATGGCCAGATAGAAGTAGTCAACAGGACCGTGATCCAGTTGCTCAGAGGATATTGCAACAAACATCCTAAGCTTTGGGATGAACATTTGTGTTATGTGCAACATGCTTACAACACAGCAAAACATTCTTCTACATAGAGATCTCCTTTTGAGACCTGCTTTGGTTTCACACCAAGGTCTCCTTTGGATTTTGTCTTTGGTAAAGATACCATAGTTGATGGACACAATGATGTGGATAGGGCAACTAGGTTCATTGAACAGATCCAAGAGATCCACCAGGAAATACAGAAATAGCTAGAAAAGAGCCAAGCCAAATACAAGGCAAGGCATGACAAGCATCGGATGGAGCATAGTTTCCAAGTTGGTGACCAACTCTGGCTGTATATCAGCAAGGACACAATGCAAGGTGAAGGTAAAAAGCTAAAGCCTATCAGGTATGGACCCTTCAAGATACTTGAGAAGATTGGTGAAAATGCTTTTCACCTTGATCTACCAGCTTACATGCACATCTACTCAGTCATAAATGCAAATTACTTGAGATTATTTGAACCCTCTCTAATTGAGGATCCCAAAGCGCAGAGTCAATTGCCTTCTATTAATGACCTACTGCCTGAATATCTTAATGAATTGCAAGAAGACACAGTTCTAGACAAGAAGGTGAGGACGATGCGTAGAGGAGACGTTAAGTACCTCAGAGTAGGGCTCAAGCGTTCAAAGTCGAGCAGTGCAAAGTGGATAGAGATTGGATAAGTGAGACAATTGTACCCTCACTTAGTTGATGCTTGAAAACCAACTTTTGGTGGTCCAAAAGCTTTTTCAGTGGGAAGGCCGTGATCTGAATTGGATCCATGAACATTATCAAAGTTCCATGACTGTATTAAGACAGGACAGACTTCAAATTTATGAACATAGAGCAATCAGGAAGACCTCTGGATAGTGGCAGATTGTAGCCAGCAAGGAACGATGAGGACCTCAGTCAAAGCGTGTTGACCAAGGCCCATGGAGTCTGCGCAGCAGGCAAAACTAGAACTTGTGAAGCCCGAATTGGGAAAAGCAAGAGTAGGTAAATTAGCATCAAGAGGAAAAGCAAGAGTAGGTAAATTAGCATCAAGATCAGTAACTCAAGCTAAACTCGTAAATTTGTTTGATGATTTTAAGGCAGAAATTCTTAGAAATCTAACAAAACAAGTAGAAATGTTAAGAATGCAAGATGAAGGAAAAGAAAATGTTGATATTGGTATTGCAGAATCACAAGATGTTAGACATTGTCCATCATTACCAAGGATGAAGAAAGTTCACCAGGAGGACAATGGACCAAGTCCATCGCCAATGCAGCAATGTTATGTAGCTCTAAGAGGAAAACGACAACTTATTTAGCCTGATATGATGAGAGAGCCTAATTCAAAATTTCAAGCTTATGCACATCCACCTCCAAGTAGTTGGAACACACCTTTTCCTTGGAAACATTGGCCATCACAACCCTAAAACCAATCTTGGTAAGGAACTTATGGGAGACATCCACAATATCCTCAATATCCTTGGTATTTTCCTCAATATCCTCCATACCAAACTCCATGTTATCCTTGCCATTCACCTCCACCAAAACCACAACCCCATCCACATCCATCTCAAATATACACTCCCACTCAACTACCTGTACCACCATTTCCAAACCCACACATTGAAGTAGCTCGAACCACTTACAATGCTGAGATACAACACTTCCAAACATCTCCTCTTGAGGTCAATGGTATTCACCATAGCTCAGGAATAGTATTGCAAAAAAGAGATTCTCATGATATCATTGAAGGACAACATACAGAAGAAGAAGATTCAAAAGAGAATATCAAAGAACCATGGGCTTTATTTGATGAAGAGCAGACAACAAAATCAGATATTCAGAAAGCTCCCTCATGGTTACCATCAAATCCTCAATATGTTGAAAAGAACACTCAGCAAAAAGAGGAAGATTTGAAGGTCATGAAAGAAGGAGACATCCAAGATGATCTAAATCAGCAACCGGACCAAGAATATCATAACTACATTGAAATATGGTTCCAGATAGTCACTAAGTTGTAGCATCACACTTTTCCTCAAATATGCTTGATCCTTTCAAAGTCAAATCATTTGGGCTCTAAAATCCAATTACATGTCAAAGCATACATTTCAAACCTCCACATCATCTTGTCTGTCATCTTGATGTGCACCTGGCTCCATTGGAAGTATTCTTATACTTGAAAGTTATTTTGTTTTTCAAGTAGGGTAGGGTAGAAAAAAAAATGGGAATAAGAAGATCCATGAGTGAAATCCTTCTTTGAGGCACCCAGAGCAAATATCTAGGGTGAAAGGCAGCCTAGGTGTTAAAAAAAAAATTGTTATTTGCAGGAGGATAAGAAAGACAATTAGGGAGCAAAGAGAAGATCCAAAGGGAGCCCTACCTCACATATGTTCATCTCCTCCACTCCTTACCATGCATCCCTCCATAAATTCCGTTGTTTTTTCACTTCATTGCTCCAATTCAAGTGAAAATTGTGTTTTCTACAGGATCCCCTCAGTGGTAGACTGGTTAGATCCCCAAAATTCATTCTAGACATGATCTAACCCCTCACCTCATTCATTACCATCATCACTGCATCCACACACACTCCTACTCCCTCTTTCCATTCAATAGCATCATATTTGCAGTCACAAACACCATCAACAGACAACAAAGGAGGAAGAAAGATGACCATACAGCAGTAGCAGCACCATCAAATTTGTAGTCAAGAAACCATCAAGAGACAGCACAGGAGGAAGAAGAATGACCATCAGTAGCACCTCTAATCTATGAAAACTGCAGCGTGGCATTAAGGCCACATTTAAGTATCCTACTCACTCACTCATATGCATCATTTGATCAAAAGTTGTAAATGTTAAGAGGTAGTTGGTTTGTAAGTAAAAAGGTGGCCAGTTTCCTCTAGAAAGTTAGTGGATTACATACGCAGGAAACTCTGTTTTTTCTCAATTAATTTGCTTATTTCCTCCTCAAGCCTCACAAGCAAGATACTCATCAAGTATATCTCATGTGAGGGTAGATACAATGTCATTTATGGCTAACATTTTAGAGAGCTTGAAGAATTAAGATTTGGGGTAGAAACACCAGTTCACCAAAGATTCATCATACCCTATTTTCTAATGAAATCACTCATGGACTCCAACAACAAAGAAAAGACAGGAAATTCCCAATAGTTAGTTCACCATGGGTTGACCAAAATACTCATTGAGGATGCCCTCCAAAACCTCAAGATCCCTATAACATGGTCAATCTTCAGAGACTTACCAACAGAGGATAACATCAAAACCCTCATCTATGATGTTAGTCCTTCTGCAAGTAAGGAGGAGGCAAAACAAGAAGAAGAAGATGCATAGCTAGATTGGGATGAGATGGATGAAGAAGGAACTAATATAGAGGATGATGTTGAAATAGAAGAGAAAGAATGCATTGAAACAGAGGAGGAGACGAAGCAAGAAATCGATAGAGATGAGAAAGAAAAAAACAAAGAGGAAGAAGGCATTGAAACATAAGGGGAAGAACAAAATGAGGAGTCACCTAGGGTGTCTCAAGAGGTCCCTGAGTAGAAGGCAACAACTGCCATCACTGCTCTCAGCACACCAGTCAAGCAAAAAAGAAAATGAAGGAGGCAAACCCCTCTACATTTCAGAACAAGAAAGAGAAGCAAGAAACAAAAGAGCTAAGTGGCTTCAGGGACAAAGAAGCAGATGAACAATCAAATCCCATGGCCCTAATCAACACCCATAATCTAATTGTAAATAATCCTCAACTGGCACCTCGATATCTTGCTACTCAAGGGCAAGCAATTTCACATTTTGAGGACATGTTTAGGCTGCCAAGAAATGATAATATACATGCCTTCATAAGGAGATGGAAAACACCGCCACATAGCTTGAATATCAGAGAATATCAGTGGGAAGAAGTAGAAAGGAAAGCGGGCTGCTATAAACAAGAAGTAGAGACAACATTAGAAGCATGAGATGTCAGAGAGGCTACCAAAGCCACTAAGTTGCTCAGAGGATGAGCAACACTTCCAGTAGGTGGTGATAATGACCCTCATCATTGAGTAATTATATGGGCTTTAACTCGCCTTAATTCACCTCCTAGCTTAGTCAAACCATCTATTCTCACAACTTATTGCATACTTTTGATTATATTTTGTTTATGAGATGAGTAGAGTTGGATATTTTGATTTGTGGTCTAATGTGCATGTAATGCGGGAATAAAGGATAAAAGTAAGGAAAATGCATGGATAAAAGATAAAAGCAAGGAACTATGGTAAAGACCTTGGTAAAAACTCGAATGGGACAAGGGAGAGGAATTATAGGAGGTAAATCCTCCTCATTTACTGCCCCTCCATTCGAACATCCCTCCATTAGATGAAATTACAAACAACCCCCCTTATAGAAGGCATCCAAGCAAGTGACGGTGCAAACAACCGAATTAGGAGTAATAGAAGGCAGCCAAGCAAGTGAGTGCAAAACAAGACAAATCATGTGTACTAGAAGGTAGCCAAGCAAGTGAAAGTACGAGTTTATCTTGAGTTGGGAGCCAAGCCTCCCTACTAGAAGGCAGTCGAGCTAGTGAAAGGGAAAGAACGAGTTTATCATTGAATTGGGTGTTGTGCCTCCCTAATTTTGAAGGAAGTCGTTGGAAACTTCAGATGTATAAGTAGAGAGGATTAGGACCTCAGTTTTTTTAGTTACCAAGAGTTAGCAAGAATTGGGACTTCTCACTGTAGAGCTCTATTTTGTTTTCAGGCTGCAAGTCTTGTAATAGTTTTTGATTTATAATGAAGATGAGTTTTGTTTTGAGCCAGCACTAAGTTAACTCAGAGGGTTGAAGCTCTTGGGTTAGGGCCCGACCCTAGCAGCCAAAGCTCCTCTTTAATGTATTGTTATGCTAGCATAGATTCCCGTTTTCTGTTCATTTGCTTAATTAGATGCATTTTCATTACAGCAGTAGTACAAATTCATGGTTTCCTGTTCATTTTCTTAAGTAGTTCAATTCCATTACAACACTAGCATAGCTTCATGGTTTAGTTGTTTATTTTCTTAAATAGCTGCATTTCCACTATAGAGGTTTATTTTTTAACTGTTCATTTGCTTAGGTAGTTGCAGTCTCATTACAGTAGTGTATAGTAGATTAGTTGTGTTTCAGTTTTCTTCATTTATGCTTTCATTCAATTAGCAGGTTAGCAAAGAAAAGATCCACAAGGTTTCCCACAGGTGTCTCGGCCTCACCTCCTCCCTCTGGGACCATGATGTGAGGAAGAAACCTGCAACAACCCCAAAAACACAGGGTTTTGGTTTTCACAGGGAGCTTGTTATTTAACGCAGTCACTGGGTTCATAACATTGTTACTATGTTCCTTTCATGATCATATGCTCCTTCACTCTCTTCCCATCATTTGATCTCCCTCATATCCCTTTCATTCTCCCTCAGCATGAAATACTTAGGCGGAAGCAGTTAATTCATGTTTAAACGGTTTTTACCCGTACATTACCTTACACAGCAAAACCCGACCAATCACCACCCAATTCATTTTCAATGCTGACTTTATGCACTTTAAATCCCCACCGTTGACCTGCCATGTTTGATCTGACGGATATCGCACAACCACTCACTAACTAGCTCAATCAAATCTCCACTGTTGATCTGCCTCGCTAGATCCGACAGTTATCGCGTGGATTTCTGTCTGATTGTTATCTGTTCGAGGGCATGCGATAAGAGTGGTTTCCCCATGCTACGTGTTGCCCGGGGAGGAAAATCGCGTAAAATTTTAGAAAACTGCTTACAACTTTGAGGGCGCGCGATAAACAACTTACCACCTCCGCAAACCTGCTACCATTTCCGCATGTTTCTTTTGCCCGTGATCTAATCTCCGTCATCCATCTGCCGATTAATCTTGTCCGTCCATCTCTTGACTTAGCCTCTGCGATATAATACCAGTGGCCCATCTCCTATTAACCATGGTCATTCATCTATTCACTCAACCGCCGTGACATAATCTCCACCGTTCATCCTGCTAGTTAACCCTGTTCACCTGTCTATCTACGTACCCTCCAGTGATCCGATCTCTGTCGTTCATTTACCTTTCACCCACCTGATCCAACGGCTCTGTTGCTCTGTTGCTCATTACGTCCTCTTTTGACCAATTTTGATCTCCGACTGCTCTTTCGCTTAAACACAGACTTAGCTTAGTTTCCTTTGCTTACCCCTTAGTCTAGTTTTGATGCTTTTACTTCTGTAACTTGGAGAATTAGCATTAGATTAGTGATTGATCTAGTAATTCTGCTTAGCATAGTTGTTTAATTAGCTAGCTAGGGTCTAGTGCGAGTTTAGCATTACATGATTGTTTTCTTCATTACTGCAGTAGAGTAGCTCTCCCTTAGAATAGATTTGCTCTTCTTCCATCAAAATCAAGCTTCTTCTAACCCTATAGAAGTCTGGCTTGGAACCCCTCGAGTCTCTTGCCAGATGAGCAGTGACAACAGGCAGTACCTTCACTTCTACTTGTGCATATAGCACTGCCACCTCCAAGTTTGTACAAACCCCGACTTGATAAGTAAAGCTGGTAGCACTGGGAGTTGCAGCATTCTTGCTGCAATACCTAGGCTCATCACTTTTTGGCGCCATTGCCGAGGAGGTGTCAGAGTAGGATGTGAATTACTACTCCTTCTTCTATTTCTAGTCTCTAACTTTCTTTTCTTCTACTTCTAGTCTTCAATTTTCTTCCATTAGTTTATTTATGCAAAAGTAATCTAGTTTCTTTCTTTCATTTGTCATTTATCTGCTTTCCTTTCCATTATGCAATCAACAATTTCAATTCAGCAAATAGTTTCCTTTTTGTTAGTAGTTTTTCATTCAATTAAGCAATTTCATTATATAAGTAGTTTTCTTTCTATCAGAAGTCTTTCCATTCAATCAACAATTTCATTTTGCAAGTAGTTTCCATTCTATTAGTAGTTTTTCATTTAATCAACAATTTCCTTTCTGCAGAGTACTTTCCAGCTTTAAAGAAAATCTTACAAAAACTAACCCAAAAACATTTCCTTTCATGCCTCGTAGGAATAGGGATAATTCAAGGAAAATCTCCAAATACCAACCCACTCCCCAATTGATCATGTGGTGCAGTAAGAGCCACACCACCATTCACTCTTGCCGATAGAAGAAGAAATGGCAAAGAATGTAGAAGAAATGGATGGAGATGATGACAATGAGGAAGATTCTCTTGGATTTCCCATTCAAGATACTAATAGTAGTGTGCACATGCAGGACATCCCTCCATCTTTTCTTCCAAAATTTCATCGTCTATGGATAGAGGATTCGGAAACCTTTCTCTTTGAATTTAAAATTATTTGTAGATCTTATGGTTGCCTATCAAAAACTCAAAACCTGAGATTGTTTCCAACAACTTTAAAGGATAGAGCTTTTAGATTGTTCATGGGTTTAGGGACTAATTCAATAAGATCATGGAATAATATACAAAAGATATTTCTAGACAAATATAAAGATCATGATCTTAAAGAAGAACTCTTTAGAATGAATCAAACAGAAGATGAGAGTCTAGAGGATCTAATAGAGAGGTTCATGTACAATGTTAAGAGGGCAAAACTAAATCGTTTAGGATCTGACACACTAAAAACCCTCTTATCTAGAACAATTAGGGATGAATGGATTGATCTCCTTAATATCATGAGTAAAGGTGATGTGTACCAATTATCATTTGAGGAAATACATGAAACATGCAAACATATATCAAGAGGAAAAGCAAGAGTAGGTAAATCAGCATCAAGATCAGTAAGTCAAGCTAAACTTGTTAATTTGTTTGATGATTTTAGAGCATAAATTCTTAGCAATCTAACAAAACAAGTAGAAATGTTAAGAATGCAAGATGGAGGAAAAGAAAATGTTGATATTTGTGTTGCAAAATCAAAATATGTTAGACATTGTCCATCATTACCAGGGATGAAGAAAGTTCACCAGGAGGACAATTGACCAAGTCCATTGCCAATGCAACAATGTTATGTAGCTTCAAGAGGACCATGGCAGCCTATTCAGCCTGATATGATGCAAGAGCCTAATTCAGAATTTTAGGCTTATGCACATCCACCTCCAAGTAGTTGGAACACACCTTTTCCTTGGCAACATTGGCCATCACAACCCCCAAAACCAATCTTGGCAACAAGGTTGGCAAGAACTTATGGGAGCCATCCATAATATCCTCAATATCCTCGGTATTTTCCTCAATATCCTCCATACCAAACTCCATGTTATCCTTACCATTCACGTTCACTACAACCACAACCCCATCCACATCCATCTCAAATATACACTCCCACTCAACTACCTATACCACCATTTCCAAACCCACATATTGAAGTAGCTCAGCCCACTTACAATGCTGAGATACAACACTTTCAAACATCTCCTCTTGAGGTCAATGTTATTCACCATAGCTCAGGAAGAGTATTGCAAAAAAGAGATTATCTTTATATCATTAAAGGACAACATACAGAAGAAGAAGATACAAAAGAGAAGATCAAAGAACCATGGGCTGCATTTGACGTAGAGCAGACAACAAAAATAGACATTGAGAAAGCTGCCTCATGGTTACCATCAAATCCTCCATATGTTCAAAAGAACACTCAACAAAAAGAGGAAGATTTGAAGGTCATGAAAGAAGGAGACATCCAAGATGATCTAAATCAGCAAGCGGACCAGGGATATCACAACTACATTGAAATATGGTTCCAGGCAGTCACTAAGTTGCAACATCACTCCCTTCCTCAAATATGCTTGATCCTTTCAAAGTCAAATCATCTGGGCTCTAAAATCCAGGTACATGTCAAAGCATATATTTCAAACCTCCACATCATCTTGTTTGTCATCTTGATGTGCACCTGGCTCCATTGGAAGTATTCTTATACTTGAAAGTTATTTTGTTTTTCAAGTAGTGTAGGGTAGAAAAAAAAGGGGAATAAGAAGATCCCTAGGTGAAAACCTTCCGTGAGGCTCCCAGGGCAAATATCTAGGGTGAAAACCTCTCTGAGGCAACCTAGGTGTTTAAAAAAAAAAAATGTTAGTTGCAGGAGGATGAGAAAGACAATCAGGGAGCAAAGAGAATATCCAAAGGGGGCCCCACCTCACATATGTTCATCTCCACCACTCCTTACCATGCATCCCTCCATAACTTCTATTGTTTTTCACTTTGTTGCTCCAATTCAGGTGGAAATTGTGTTTTCTACGAGATCCCCTAACTGGTAGACTCGTTAGATCCCCAAAATTCATTCTATACATCATCTAACCCCTCACCTCATCCATTACCATCATCACTGCATCCACACACACTCTTACTCCCTCTTTCCATTCAGCAGCATCAAATCTACAGTCATAAACACCATTAACAGATAGCAGAGGAGGAAGAAATATTACCATACAGCAGCCTATGATCTTTGACAATTGCAGCATGGCATTAAGGCCACAAGTAAGTATCCTACTCATTCACTCATATGCATCATTTGATCAAAAGTTGTAAAGGTTAAGAGGTAGTTGGTTTGTAGTAAAATGGTGGCCAATTTCCTCTAGAAATTTAGTGGATTAAATATGCAAGACACTCTGTTTTTTCTCAAAGAATTTGCTTATTTCCTCCTCAAGCCTCACAAGCAAGATGCTCATCAAGTATATCTCATGTGAGGGTAGATATAGTGTCGTTTATGGTTACCATTTTAGAGAGCTTGAAGAATTAAGATTTGGGGTAGAAACACCAGTTCACCAAAGACTCAACATGCCGTATTTTCTGATGCAATCACTTATGGACTCCAAATGCAAATAAAAGACATGAAATTCCCAACAGTTAGTTCACCATGGGTTGACTAGAACCCTCATTGAGGATGCCCTCCAAAACCTCGAGATCCCTATAACATGGTTAGTCTTCAGAGACTTACCAACAGAGGATAACATCAAAACCCTCATCTATGATGTTAGCCCTTCTGTGAGTAAGGAGGAGGCAAAACAAGAAGAAGAAGATATAGAGCTAGATGGAGATGAGATGGATGAAGAGGAACTAATACAGAGGATGATGCTGAAACAGAGGAAAAAGAAGGCATTGAAACAGAGGAGGAGACGAAGCAAGAAACTGATAGAGATGAGAAAGAAAAAAACAGAGAGGAAGAAGGAACTGAAACAGAAGGGGAAGAACAAAAGGAGGAGTCACCTAGGGTGTCTCTAGAGGTCCCTGAGTAGAAGGCAGCAACTGCCATCATTGCTCTCAGCACACTAGTCAAGCAAAAAAGGAAATGAAGGAGGCAAACCCCTCTACATTTCAGAACAAGAAAGAGTAGAAAGAAACAAAAGAGCTAAGTTGCTTCAGGGATAGAGAAGTAGCAAAACAATCAAATCCCATGGCCCTAATCAGCACCCATAATCTAATTGTAAATAATCCTCAGCTGGCACCTCGATATCTTGCTACTTAAGGGCAAGCAATTTCAGATTTTGAGGACATGTTTAAGCTGCCAAGAAATGATAATATAAATGCCTACATAAGGAGATGGAAAACACTGCCACATAGCTTGAAGATTAGAGAATATCAATGGGAAGAAGTAGAAAGGAAAGCAGGCTGCTATAAACAAGAAGTAGAGACCATAGCAGAAGCATGAGATGTCAAAGAGGCTACCAAAGCCACTAAGTTGCTCAGAGGATGAGCAACACTTTCAGTAGGGGTGATGATGAGCCTAATCAATGAGTAACTATATGGGCCTTAATTGACCTTAATTCACCTCCTAGCTTAGTCAAACCAACTATTCTCACAACTTATTGCAAACTTTTGATTATATTCTTTTTATGAGATGAGTAGAGTTGGATATTTTGAATTGGTCTAATGTGCATGTAATGTAGGAATAAAGGATAAAAGCAAGGAAAATGCAGGGATTAAAGATAAAAGCAAGGAATTATGATAAAGACCTTGGTAAAAACTCTAATGGGACAAGGCAGAGGAATTACAGGAGGTAAATCCTCCTCATTTACTGCCCCTCCATTCGAACATCCCTCCATCAACTGAAAGTACAAACAAGCCCCCTTCTAGAAGGCAACCACGCAAGTGAAGCTGTAAACAGCCAAATCAGGAGTACTAGAAGGCAGCCAAGCAAGTGAAAGTATGAGTTTATCTTGAGTTGGGAGCCAAGCCTCCCTACTAGAAGGCAGTCAAGCTAGTGAAAGGGAAAGAACGAGTTTATCATTGAATTGGGAATTGTGCCTCCCTAATTTTGAAAGAAGTCATTGGAGACTTTAGATGTGTAAGTAGAGAGGCTTAGGACCTCAGCTTTTTAGTTACCAAGAGTTAGCAAGAATTGGGACTTCTCACTGTAGAGCTCTACTTTATTTTCAAACTGCAAGTCTTGTAACAGTTTTTGATTTATAATGAAGATGAGTTTTGTTTTGAGCCAACACTGAGTTAACTCAAAGAGTTGAAGCTCTTAGGTTAAGGCCCAACCCTAGCAGCCAAAGCTCCTCTTTATTGTATTATTATGCTAGCATAGATTCCTGTTTTTTGTTCATTTGCTAAATTAGATGCATTTTCATTACAACAGTAGTACAGATTCATGGATTCCTGTTCATTTGCTTAAGTAGTTCATTTCCATTACAGCACTAGCATAGCTTCATGGTTTATTTGTTTAAATAGCTACATTTCCATTAGAGAGATTTATTTTTTAACTGTTCATTTGCTTAGGTAGTTGCAGTCTCATTACAGTAGTGTAGAGTAGATTAGTTGTGTTTTAGTTTGCTTCATTTATGCTTTCATTCAATTAGCAGTTTAGCAAAAAAAAGATCCACAGGTTGCCCACAGGTGTCTCAGACATGAGGAAGAAACCATGCAACATCCCCCAAAACATAGGGTTTTGGTTTTCACAGGGAGTTTGTTGTTTAACGCAATCATTGGGTTCATAACTTTATTACTCTTTTCCTTTCATGATCATCTGCTCCTTCACTCTCTTCCTGTCATTTGATCTCCCTCATATCCCTTTCAGTCTCCCTCAGCATGAAATACTTAGCCATAAGCAGTCAATTCGCATTTAAACAGTTTTTACCCATATATTACCTTACACAGGAAAACCCTACAAATCACCCCCCAATTCATTTTCAACACTAACTTTATGCACTTTAAATCCCCAACATCGATATGCCTTGTCTCATCCCATGGATATCGCGCACACACTCGCCAACTGGCTTGGTCAAATCTCCACCGTTGATCTGCCTTGCCAGATCCGACGGCTATTGCACAATATCACGTGGATTTCCGTTTGATAGTTATTCGCCCGAGGGCACGCGATAAGAGTTGTTTCCCCGTGCTACATGTCACCCGAGGAGGCTAATCACGTAAAATTTTAGAAAATTGCTTATAGCTTTGAGGGCATGCGATAAACAGCTAGCCACCTTTGCAAACCCGATACCATTTCCGCATGTTTATTTTGCCTGCGATCTAATCTCCACCATCCATCTGCCAATTAATCTTGTCCGTCCATCTCTTGACTTAGCCTCCGCAATATAATCTTAGTCATCCATCTCCTATTAACCCTAGTCGTTCATCTATTCACTCAACCGCCGCGACATAATCTCCACTGTCCATCCTATTAGTTAACCATGTTCGCCCTCTATCTACGTACCTTCCTGCAACCTGATCTCAGCCGTTCATTTACCTTTCACCTGCCTGATCCAACGGATCTTATGCACTATTGCTCATTACGTCCTCTTTTGACCAATTTTGATCTCTGACTTCTCTTCTGCTTAAACACAGACTTAGCTTAGTTTCCTCTGCTTACCCCTTAGTCTAGTTTTGATGCTTTTACTTATGTAACTTAGAGAATTAGCATTAGATTAGTGATTGATCTAGTAATTCTACTTAGCATAGTTGTTTAATTGGTTAGCTAGGGTTTGGTGTGAGTTTAGCATTACATTATTGTTTTCTTCATACTGCAGTAGAGTAGCTCTCCCTTAGAATATATTTTCTCTTCTTCCATCAAAATCAAGCTTCTTCTGACCCTATAGAAGTCTGGCTTAGAACCCCTCGGTCTCTTGCCAGATGAGCAGTGACAACAGGCAGTACCTTCACTTCTACTTGCATATAGCACTATCACCTCCAAGTTTGTAAAAAACCCGGGTTGATAAGTAAAGCTGGTAGCCCTAGGAGTTGTGGCATTCTTGCTGCAATACATAGGCTCATCACTTTTTGGCGTCGTTGTTGGGGAGGTGTCAGAGTAGGATGTGAATTATTGCTCCTTCTATTTATAGTCTCTAGATTTCTTTTCTTCTACTTCTAGTCTTCAATTTTCTTCCATTAGTTTATTTATGCAAAAGTAATCTAGTTTCTTTCTTTCATTTTTCATTTATTTGATTTCCTTTCCATTCTGCAATCAACAATTTCAATTCAGCAAGTAGTTTCCTTTTTGTTAGTAGTTTTTTATTCGATTAAGCAATTTCATTGTGTAAGTAGTTTTCTTTCTGTCAGAAGTCTTTCCATTCAATCAACAATTTCTTTATGCAAGTAGTTTCCATTATGTTAGTAGTTTTCATTTAATCAACAATTTCCTTTCTGAAGAGTACTTTCTAGCTTTAAAGAAAATCTTACAAAAACCAACCCACATTTCCTTTCATGCCTCGTAGGAATAGGGATAATTCAGGAAAAATCTCCAAATACCAACCCACCCCCCATTTGATCATGTGGTGCAGTAAGAGCCACATCACCATTCACTCTTGCAGGTAGAAGAAGAAAATGGCAAAGAATGTAGAAGAAATGGTTGGAGATGATGACAATGAGGAAGATACTCTTGGATTTCCCATTCAAGATACTAATGGTAGTGTGCACATGAAGAACGTCCCTCCATCTTTTCTTCCAAAATTTCATGGTCTAAGGATAGAGGATCCAGAAACCTTTCTCTTTGAATTTAAAATTATTTGTAAATCTTATGGTTTCTTATCAAAAACTCAAAACCTCAGATTGTTTCCAACAACTTTAAAGGATAGAGCTCTTAGATGGTTCATGAGTTTAGGGACTAATTTAATAAGATCATGGAATGATATGCAAAAGATATTTCTAGACAAATATAGAGATCATGATCTTAAAGAAGAAATCTTTAGAATGAATCAAAGAGAAAATGAGAGTCAAGAGGATCTTATAGAGGTTCATGTACAATGTTAAGAGGGCAAAACTACATCGTTTAGGATCTAACACACTAAAAACCCTCTTACTTAGAACAATTAGGGATGAATGGATTGATCTCCTTAATATCATGAGTAAAGGTGATGTATACCAATTATCATTTGAGGAAGTATGTGAAACATGCAAGCATATATCAAGAGGAAAAGCAAGAGTAGGTAAATTAGCATCAAGATCCGTAAGTCAAGCTAAACTCGTAAATTTGTTTGATGATTTTAAAGAAGAAATTCTTAGCAATCTAACAAAACAAGTAGAAATGTTAAGAATGCAAGATGAAGGAAAAGAAAATGTTGATATTTGTGTTGCAGAATCACAGGATGTTAGACATTGTCCATCATTACCAGGGATGAAGAAAGTTCACCAGGAGGACAATGGACCAAGTCCATTGCCAATGCAGCAATGTTATGTAGCTCCAAGAGGACCATGGCAGCCTATTCAACCTGATATGATGCAAGAGCCTAATTCAGAATTTCAGGCTTATGCACATCCACCTCCAAGTAGTTCGAACACACCTTTTCCTTGGCAACATTTGCCATCACAACCCCAAAACCAATCTTGGCAACAAGCTTGCCAAGGAACTAATGGGAGCCATCCACAATATCCTCAATATCCTTGGTATTTTCCTCAATATCCTCCATACCAAACTCCATGTTATCCTTACCATTCACCTCCACCACAACCACAACCCCATCCACATCCATCTCAAATATAAACTCCCACTCAACTACCTGTACCACCATTTCCAAACCCACACATTGAAGTAGCTCAACCCACTTACAATGCTGAGATACAACACTTCCAAACATCTCCTCTTGAGGTCAATGGCATTCACCATAGCTCAGGAAGAGTATTGCAAAAAAGAGATTCTCTTGATATCGTTGAAGGAAAACATACAGAAGAAGAAGATTCAAGAGAGAAGATCAAAGAACCATGGGCTGCATTTGATGAAGAGCAGATATCAAAATGAGAGATTGAGAAAGCTCCCTCATGGTTAGCATTGAATCCTCCATATGTTCAAAAGAAAGAAGGAGACATCCAAGATGATCTAAATCAGTAAGCGGACTAGGGATATCACAACTACATTGAAATATGGTTCCAAACAGTCACTAAGTTGCAACATCACTCTCTTCCTCAAATATGCTTGATCCTTTCAAAGTCAAATCATTTGGGCTTTGAAATCTAGGTACATGTCAACATACATTTCAAACCTCCACATCATCTTGTCTGTCATCTTGATGTGCACCTAGCTCCATTGGAAGTATTCTTATACTTGAATGTTATTTTGTTTTTCAAGTAAGGTAGGGTAGAAAAAAAGGGTGAATAAGAAGATCCCTAGGTGAAAACCTTCAATGAGGCACCAAGGGAAAATATCTAGGGTGAAAACCTCTCTGAGGCAGCCTCGGTGTTAAAAAAAAATTAAAAATATATATATATATATAATATCTATATTATATATATGCTATATACTATATTATATAATATATATAATATAATATATTATATATATGTATATATATATATATATAATATATTATAATATAATATATATATAATATATATATATATATATATATATATATTGTTATTTGCGCGAGGATGAGAAAGACATTCTCGGAGCAAAGAGAATATCCAAAGGGAGCCCTGCCTCACATATGTTCATCTCCTCCACATATTCTGTTGTTTTTCACTTCATTGCTCCAATTTAGGTGAAAATTGTGTTTTCTATAGGATCCCTCGACTGCAAGACTGGTTAGATCCCCAAAATTCATTCTAGACATCATCTAACCCCTCACCTCATCCATTACCATCGTCCCTACATCCACACACACTCCTACTCCCTTTGTCCATTCAGCAGCATCAGATCTACAGTCACAAACACCATCAACAGACAGCAAAGGAGGAAGAAAGATGACCATACAGCAGCAGCATCAGCATCAGATATGCAGTCAAGAAACCATCAGTAGACAGTAGAGGAGGAAGAAGAATGACCATCAACAACACCTCTGATCTTTGACAACTGCAGCGTGGCATTAAGGCCACAGGTAAGTATCCTACTCACTCACTCATATGCATCATTTGATCAAAAGTTGTAAAGGTTAAGAGGTAGTTGGTTTGTAAGTAAAAAGGTGGCCAGTTTCCTCTAGAAAGTTAGTGGATTACATACGCAGGAAACTTTGTTTTTTCTCAAAGAATTTGCTTATTTCCTCCTCAAGCCTCACAAGCAAGATACTCATCAAGTATATCTCATGTGAGGGTAGATACAATGTCATTTATGGCTACCATTTTAGAGAGCTTGAAGAATTAAGATTTGGGGTAGAAACACCAGTTCACCAAAGACTCAGCATACCCTAATTTCTAATGCAATCACTCATGGACTCCAGCAGCAAAGAAAAGACAGGAAATTCCCAACAGTTAGTTCACCATGGGTTGACTAGAATCCTCATTGAGGATGCCCTCCAAAACCTCAAGATCCCTATAACACGGTCAGTCTTCAGAGACTTACCAAAAGAGGATAACATCAAAACCCTCATCTATGATGTTAGTCCTTCTGTGATTAAGGAGGAGGCAAAACAAGAAGAAGAAGATACACAACTAGATGGGGATGAGATGTATGAAGAAGGAACTAATACAGAGGATGATGCTGAAATAGAAGAGAAAGAAGGCATTGAAACAGAGGAGGAGACGAAGCAAGAAACTGATAGAGATGAGAAATAAAAAAACAGAGAGGAAGAAGGCATTGAAATAGAAGGGGAATAACAAAAGGAGACACCTAGGGTGTCTCTAGAGGTCCCTGAGTAGAAGGTAACAACTTCCATCACTGCTCTCAGCACACTAGTCAAGCAAAAAAGGAAATGAAGGAAGCAAACCCCTCTACATTTCAGAACAAGAAAGAGCAGCAAGAAACAAAAGAGCTAAGTGGATTTAGGGACAAAGAAGCAGCTGAAAAATCAAATCCCATGGCCCTAATTAGCACCCATAATCTAATTGTAAATAATCCTCAACTGGCACCTTGATATGTTGCTGCTCAAGGGCAAGCAATTTCACATTTTGAGCACATGTTTAGGCTTCCAAGAAATGATAATATACATGTCTGCATAAGGAGATGGAAAACACTGCCACATAGCTTTAAGATCAGAGAATATCAGTGGGAAGGAGTAGAAAGGAAAGCAGGCTGCTATAAACAAGAAGTAGAGACCACAACAGAAGCATGAGATGTGAGAGAGGCTACCAAAGCCACTAAGTTGCTCAGAGGATGAGCAACACTTTCAGTAGGGGGGTGATGATGAGCCTCATCATTGAGTAATTATATGGTCCTTAATTGACCCTAATTCACCTCCTATCTTAGTCAAGCCAACTATTCTCACAACTTATTGCATAATTTTAATTAAATTATGTTTATGAGGTGAGTAGAGTTTGGATATTTTGCTTTGTGGTCTAATGTACATGTAATGTAGGAATAAAGGATAAAAGCCAGGAAAATGCAGGGATTAAAGATAAAAGCAAAGAACTATGGTAAAGACCTTGGTAAAAACTCGAATGAGACAAGGGAGAGGAATTACAAGAAGTAAATACTCCTCATTTACTGCCCCTCCATTCGAACATCTCTCCATCGGTTGAAAGTACAAACAATCCCCCTTCTAGAAGGCAACCAAGCAAGTGAAGGTGCAAACAACTGAATCAAGCGTACTAGAAGGTAGCCAAGCAAGTGAGAGTGCAAAACAAGCCAAATCATGTAAATTAGAAGGCAACCAAGCAAGTGAGAGTACGAGTTTATCTTGAGTTGGGAGCCAACCCTCCCTACTAGAAGGCAGTAGAGCTAGTGAAAGGGAAAGCACGAGTTTATCATTGAATTGGGAGTTGTGCCTCCCTAATTTTGAAGGAAATCGTTGGAGAATTCAGATGTGCAAGTAGAGAGGTTGAGGTAAGTAGAGAGGTTTAGGACCTCAGTTTTTTTAGTTACCAAGAGTTAGCAAGAATTGGGACTTCTCACTGTAGAGCTCTACTTTGTTTTCAAGCTGTAAGCCTTGTAACAGTTTTTGATTTATAATGAAGATGAGTTTTGTTTTGAGCCACCACTAAGTTAACTCAGAGGGCTGAAGCTCTTAGGTTAGGGCTCGACCCTAGCAGCCAAAGCTCCTCTTTATTGTATTGTTATGCTAACATAGCTTCCTGTTTTCTGTTCATCTGCTTAATTAGATGCGTTTTCATTACAGTAGTAGTACAAATTCATGGTTTCCTATTCATTTGCTCAAGTAGTTCATTTCCATTACAACACTAGCATAGCTTCATGGTTTAGTTGTTTATTTGCTTAAATAGTTTCATTTCCATTACAGAGGTTTATTGTTTAACTGTTCATTTGCTTAGGTAGTTGCAGCCTCATTACAGTAGTGTAGAGTAGATTAGTTGTGTTTCGGTTTGCTTCATTTATGCTTTCATTCAATTAGCAGGTTAGAAAAGAAAAGATCCACAAGGTTGCCCACAGGTATCTCGGCCTCACCTCCTCCCTCTGGGACCATGACGTGAGGAAGAAACCCTGCAACAACCCCAAAAACACAGGGTTTTGGTTTTAACAGGGAGTTTGTTGTTTAATGCAGTCACTGGGTTCATAACATTGTTACTCTACTCCTTTCATGATCATCTGCTCCTTCACTCTCTTCCTGTGATTTGATCTTCCTCATATCCCTTTCATTCTCGCTCAGCATGAAATACTTAGGCAGAAGCAGTTAATTCATGTTTAAACGGTTTTTACTCATAGATTACCTTACACAGCAAAACCCGACCAATCACCACCAAATTCATTTTCAACGTTGACTTTATGCACTTTAAATCCTGGTCGTTGATCTTCCTTGTCTGATCCGACAGCTATCGCGCACCCACTCGCCAACTAGCTTGGTCAAATCTCACCATTGATCTGCCTTGCTAGATCTGACGGCTATCACGCGGTATCGTGTGGATTTTTGTCTGATCGTTATCCGCCCAAGGGCACGCAATAAGAGTGGTTTCCCCATGCTACGTGTCGGCCAGGGAGGCCAATCGCATAAAATTTTAGAAAAATGCTTACAGCTTTGAGGGCGCGCGATAAACAACTTACCACCTCCGCAAAACCGCTACCATTTCTGCACGTTTCTTTTGCCCACGATCTAATCTCCGCTGTCCATCTGCCGATTAATCATGTCCGTCCATCTCGTTACTTAGCCTCCATGATACAATCTTAGCCGTCCATCTCCTATTAACCCTGGTCGTTCATCTATTCACTCACCCGTCGTGACATAATCTCTACCGTTCATCTTGTTAGTTAACCCTGTTCGCGCATCTATCTACGTACCCTCCTGTGATCTGATCTCACCTGTTCATTTACCTTTGACCCGCCTCATCCAACGACTCTTATGCACTGTTGCTCATTACGTCCTCTTTTCACCAATTTTGATCTTCGACTGCTCTTCCACTTAAACACAAACTTAGCTTAGTTTCCTTTGCTTACCCCTTAGTCTAGTTTTGATGATTTTACTTCTTAACTTAGAGAATTAGCATTAGATTAGTGATTGATCTAGTAATTTTGCTTAGCATAGTTATTTAATTGGTTAGCTAGGGTCTGGTGTGAGTTTAGCATTACATGATTGTTTTCTTCATTACTGCAGTATAATAGCTCTCCCTTAGAATAGATTTGCTCTTCTTCCATCAAAATCAAGCTTCTTTTGACCCTACAAAAGTCTGGCTTGGAACCCCTGGGGTCTCTTGCCAGATGAGCAATGACAACAGGCAGTACCTTCACTTCTACTTGTGCATATAGTACTGTCACCTCCAAGTTTGTATGAGCCCTGGGTTGATAAGTAAAGTTGGTAGCCCTAGGAGTTGCAACATTTTCGTTGTAATACATATGCTTATCAAACATCTCATATCAACAACCTTATATGGCTCAGATTCCACTCCACTAGGCTTATGTCCCATATGGTTCGCAAGCCTTGGTTAATCCATCTTACGTTCCTCAAGCAGGAGCTTATGTCTAGCTTGGGCAATCAGTTATTCATGGTGGATATTATTCAATTCGGAAATTACCAATACCCACAGGGTATATCCCAAGGAACTGTCCAACAACAAGGAAAACCTTTGCAACAGTAAGGGCAACCATTGGGGCAGCAAGGGCAACCTTTGCAATAGCAAGGGCAAACATTGCAGCAGCAAGGGAAACCATTACAGCAACAGGGGAAACCTTTGCAACAATCTCAGCAGCCTTTGCAATAGCAAACTCAGTTTGTTCAGCAGTCTACTCAACCTTTGTATTTGCAAGGCCAACCTTTGCGGCAGCAAGGTCAACCTTTACAACAACAAAGTCAACCTTTGCAGCAGCAAGGTCAACCTCTACAATAGGCTCAATATGTATATCCACAAGGTCAACCTTTGCAAACAAAAGGTCAACCCCTACAGCAGTAGGATCAATCTTCTTATGTCTAAGGTCAACAGGTGCAACAACCTTATAATCCGTACGCCACATATAATGCTTATCAACAGCCTATGGTAGGTCAATATCAAACCTACCCAGGACAAAATCCGCCTTATGCTTATGGTCAAGGTATCCCTCAATGGGGGAAAAATCAAATCTTGTATGGTCAAAATATTCCACTATAGGGGCAAAATCATTACCATCAAGGTTGGAATCCACCACCTGGATCTCCTCAAAGGCCTTGCATGTCGTTCAATTCTCAATTGTCTTTTCTGGATACATTGGAGTTGCCTGATGTCTCGAGGCTCACAAATGATCTTATTCTTCATTCGCCTTATTGGCCTCCTGCTCCTACCAAAATTCGAAGTGATTGCCCTAAGTTCAAAGGAAAGTCCAAGGAGGACCCATAAGCCCATGTGATGACATATCACCTATGGTGCTCCTCCAATTCATATGTCAACAATTCTATCTGTCTTCGCCTCTTTCAGAGAACCATCACAAGTGTTGTCGCAAAATGGTATATCGAGTTGCCTCGAGGTACCTATGCCGACTTTATCTCTTTGGCTATGGAATTCTTCACCCACTTCCAATTTTTGGTTCGATATGAAACTAACACTTATTTACTCACATCCCTTAAGCAATATATCACGACCCACATTTCTGATCATATCCACGAATGGAGATGTCGGCATCCCTCATCAAATTCGAGATTGCTGATGAGTTGTTGACTGAATGGTTCACAAAATCATTCGTTAACAAGACTGCTAAGGATATAGCTATGGGTGGATGTGTTACTGAAGAGAAAGCTATTTCCGGTGCTTAGTCTCTAGACTTAATCTATTCGCAATCTGGCACGTTGTATGAGATGTTGTCTGATCCTCTGAGACCATCTTCGGATCCTGCAACCTCGAAGTCTCCCGATGTACCACTTGTGGATGGTGTAATTGGTTCAATGTCTCAAACCTCTGCTAAGGCTTCTTCGAAGCAGAAATCTGTTTCAAACACTGGTTCCAATAATCCTTCAAAAAATTCATCAAATCCTGGTAAAACCTCCAAGGTACATGTTGTTCAGTCTACCGTAGTAGATAAGGCCTCAAAAGGTAATAAAAAGGGTAAAGTTAAAGCCAAAACGATACCTCGAAACATGATCCACCTAAATCACCTATTGATGATGCTTCTAAAAGAAACCCGAAATATCCTTGCCTCATCTGTGAGGAAGATCATTAAACCAATGATTTTCCTTGATGCTCTGAAGTTAATTGCTTATTGAAAGGGATTCATATTGTTTTAAAAGAACCTTTTCCATCTCAACAGACGCAGTTGGTAGGCCAACCACAATCCTCTGCCTCTTCTGGTTCGCAGGCTTTCACGATGCATGGTTCATTGCCTATTTCGATTGCTACTTGAACAAAAGACTATCAAACCCTGCATGAGCAGATAGTGGAGAAAGAAGTCACCGCTATACCTTTTACTTCCACTCGTCCAGTTCTGGTTCACTCCATCTTGTGCGCCCTAACAATGAGTCTGTAATTCGACACCTCCCAAGGGTGTACTTGATGTAGGAGGTTGACGAAAATGGGGTGGTAGTCCGAAATTAGACTACTGGTTAATTTTGTAACCAATCAGTTGCACGTTGACGGATCTTGTACGTGGAATTTTCCTAAGGATCCCGCTAAACTAACAAATCATTGTCGATCCCACTTTGACTTTTCCTCAGACCAAGTGCTTCAATTTGCACCGTTGATCTCACTTCTCTAGATCCAACGAATACCGCGTCATATCACGCGCCAACTAACTCGAACAATATCCACTGTCGATCAATCCCGCTCGCCAATGGCTATCGCGCAATCTCGCATGAAATCTTGCACGACCAATATTAGGTCGAGAGCACGTGAAAAAAGTAGTTTTCTCGTGCTACGTGTGACCCACTTAGTCTAATCACGTGAATTTTATAAATACCGTTAACCACTTTTAGGGTGCGCGAGATACCACTTTCCACTTATCGAATACTACCCACATGCTTAATTCATACTTTTAAGAAAGACGCTTAAGGAAAGATTTTAGCACTTAAGCTCAATATGAACTCTTAATACTAATTGACTGCGATTTATAAATAAAATGTTTAAACAGAGAAAAATACCTGATTAGGGTCTAAAATGCCAATACACAGATAGAAATGAATTTCAGCACCAGGATTACCAAGCAACACCACACTTAATCATTTATTCAAAAAAATAGAATTTCCAAAGTCTTGCCCTCTTGGCTTGATTACAACAGTTTGTCTGACCTCTGATCACTCTCCAACCCTATCTCTCGCACACCTCTCGCTTACTTACTCTATTCTTGATCATCTAATCTCTTTGTCATTACATTATTTCCTCTTTTATGAATCAAGTCCTATCCTAATTGCATTGACAACTCAATCTCTATTTTTATCAACTCAACCATTAAATCCCTATTCTCAAGCTCTCATACACAACTATACTAACAACTTATCTCCTATTCTAAAAATAATACAATATTCTAATTATTACAATAATTAGAGTAAAGATAATTTTCGAGAGATCCAACCCTCTCTACTAAGAATTGATTTTGACCACTCAAGTCAATGACATTCATCTCTTGTTAGCCACAACATGTGAACATACAATCACATTGCTGGCTAAGTCCGAATACTCCTACATCAATGCTTCGGAAATCATCTTTATAATCCGAATGCTAGAGTTTCACAACACTACAATATTCTTAAGGATTTAGCTCAAGCACCTTCGGCAATGTCTGCCTTGGAGGTTCTCCAAACCTGTCCAACGCAACAGAAATCGTTGTTGTCTGCGATAGGTGCCATTGATCCTGTCGATTCGAGTTTGATTACCTTTGATCTTGAAAACCATGTTCCTCGTCTTCCTCATCATATTGCTTTTCTGATACAGGTTCTTATCAAAGGAAAAACAATCCATCAGATTGTTATTGATGAAGGTGCTTCCACCTACATCATGTCTGTTTCGTGTTGGAAGGCCATTGGCTCTCCTTCTATTCACCAGTCCCCGAACACTTTGGAAGCCTTTGATGGCAGAGGCTCCTGTCCATACGGTATTCTCATGAACTTTCCAATTCCATTAGAGGGAAAGACCGTTGAACTAGAAGTGGAATTTGTAGATGCGAATCTCAACTACAACCTTCTTCTTGGGAAAAGCTGGGCCCACGCTATGTTTTGTGTGGTTTCTTCTTTGTTCCAGGTGCTTCATTTTCCTCGCGAAGGAAAAATTGTCACTGTCAACCAACTGTCTTTTTTCTCTTCCAGTTCATCAAACGACAATGTCCCTTACATGAGAAATACTGAGATTCCTTATGAGAGTGTGGGGGAAGGTCTCTTCAAATACTCTACTTTAATGGGTACTTTTACTCTCCCACCTCCAAAATTTACTTCAATCAATATGATATCGGTTCCTACGGATCCTTGGATTATTCCTACTCCAGATCAAATTGATTCATTTGGCGATTCTATTCCTTTAAGTCCATTGGAGAAAAAATTTCAAGAAATTGTCTTGGCTTCGATCGCTGCTTCAGGAAGTCACGTTGTTTTCAGTATGAACCTGGATACTTGTGACATCTCCTTAGCTTGGTTCTTGGGATTCTTTAGATCCTTTGAACGAGACATTCCCCGCTGATAAGAGTATCGTTGAGGTCATGTCTTTGGACGAAACTCCTTGGAATGGTCTCCATCATCTTTCTTCCTTTCTTCCTAGCTTCAGTGAGATGCCTTCCTATCTTGAAGCATTTGTTTCTCATTGCCCAACGTCTCCACTTCAAACACCTATCCTAGTGCATGAAGTCCTATCTGAGGGTAATTTTGGAAACATTATTGCAATCTTGCCCATTGACATTTCAGTCCACCCTAAAATAGTCAAAGTCTTTCAACTGGGGGCACCTTTTCCTCATTATGAGTTCAAGTTTTTCTCGCCTCCTTTCATGATATTTTTTCACCGAGTCTCAACCGTTTTCCCATTATCGCAATGGGGTTTTCATCTTATGACTCATAACCCTCACTCGCCCAGGGGCATGGGGGCATAGCCTTTTATGAGTTTTACTCTATTATTTGGCCGAGTCGATGCTTACACATCATGTCAACAATGAAACTTCGGTTTTATTCTCTGTTGATCAATTACTCGAGTTCGAGAATGGGCTCCATCTGAACCTTTTTACACGTGAAATCTGTGTAAATATTACTTTTTGTACATTAGTGTGCGTTTTGAGCTTTGATGTGTTTGTTTGCTTTGCAGACATGTGTTTTTTTGCTACCCTGTGTTCTGCTCAGTTTGCAGATGTCGTCAAGCCATTACATTGGTTTTGCTGATGGTGCTTGTCGTAGCACATAGAACCTATGTTCTGCAGCATGGGTACTCTATGCCCCTAATGGCGAGCTGATTAACTTACAAGGTATATGCCTTGGTTGAACAACTAACAATATTGTTGAATACAATGCAGTCATTGAACTCTTGTCATAAGCAATTGCTCTTGGCATTAGGGATTTAGTTGTCAAGTTGGATTCACATCTCGTTGTGTTACAGTTAAACAATCATTACTTAGTGAGAAATCCACAAACATTGCATATGTATTTACGTGTTAGATTACTAGAAAGATTTTGATTTCATCACATATAAACATATTCCACGTAATTTAAATACATTAACAGATGCATTAGCAATTTTTGCTCTTGATAGGCATTTGTGTCATTTATAAAACTAATCATATTATGGACACGTAAGTAGAACATAAAATAGACGTGATATATATATATTATATATATATATATATATATATATATATATATATATATTATATATATATATATATATATATATATATATATATATATATATATATATATATATATATATATATTAATATATATATATATATCACATCTGTTAGAGTGTTTACATCAAGATATAAAAAAATAGAGTGTTTTGGGACACTTGGCTTTCAAAGCCTACAAAATGTGTAAAAGTGCTATAAAGGCTATCAACCTGCGTGGTGCTCATGATAACACGAGACCACTATGATCACTCGGCCTAAGAGCTGATGCAGTCTCGCAGATACTCCCACTATGTGTCTTTGTCAATGCAATGGCACCTCATCAACAATGACATACTCTGGGAATCCTCGAGTTATCGCCTCCAGGTTGCGCTCCATCTCAGCTAAGGGGTCTACCCATTCTTCATAGTCTACGCCCATTATCTGATGAGCAACTCGCTATGCTATTGGCGACATGAGTTTTACTCTATTATTTGGCTGAGTCGATGCTTACACATCATGTCAACAGTGAAACTTCGGTTTTATTCTCTGTTGATTAATTACTCGAGTCCGAGAATGGGCTCCATCTAAACCTTTTTACACGTAAATCTATGTAAATATTATTTTTTGTACATTAGTGTGCGTTTTGAGTTTTGATGTGTTTGTTTGCTTTGCAGACATGTGTTTTTCTGCTTACCCTGTGTTTTGCTCAGTTTGCAGATGTCGTCAAGCCATTACATTGGTTTTGCTGATGGTGCTTGTCGTAGCACACAGAACCTGTGTTCCGCAGCATGGGTACTCTATGCCCCTAATGGCGAGCTGATTAACTTACAAGGTATATGCCTTGGTTGAACAACTAACAATATTGTTGAATACAATGCAGTCATTGAACTCTTGTCAGAAGCAATTGCTCTTGGCATTAGGGATTTAGTTGTCAAGTTGGATTCACATCTCGTTGTGTTACAGTTAAACAATCATTACCTAGTGAGAAATCCACAAACATTGCATATGTATTTACGTGTTAGATTACTAGAAAGAAATTTTGATTTCATCACATATAAACGTATTCCACGTAATTTAAATACATTAACAGATGCATTAGCAAATTTTGCTCTTGATAGGCATTCGTGTCATTTAGAGTGTTTACATCAAGATATATATATAACATCTGTTAGAGTGTTTACATCAAGATATAAAAAAATAGAGTGTTCTGGGACACTTGGCTTTCAAAGCCTACAAAATGTGTAAAAGAGCTAGAAAGGCTATCAACCTACGTGGTGCTCATGATAACACGAGACCACTATGATCACTCGACCTAAGGGCCGATGCAATCTCGCAGATACTCCCACTGTGTGTCTTTGTCAATGCAGCGGCACCTCGTCAATAGTGACATACTCTGGGAATCCTCGAGTTATCGCCTCCAGGTTGTGCTCCATCTCAACTAAGGGGTCTACCCCTTCTTCATAGTCTACGCCCATTATCTGATGAGCAACTCGCTATGCTATTGGCGACATGCCAGGTGGTCTCTCTAGTCCCACGTCTGCACATTTATCACAAGTTGAGTCCCAGTTTACACTTTTACAAAAAAATCATAAAACTTGAAAAAATCTAAACAACAAGTTTTTACCTGCATCGGTCCACTGTTCTCCTGGTGGCAGAGGTATATCTAGAACCCACCTGGAATTCGTACCAGCATAAGCATAATCATCTACCATGAGTAGTTGGCGTTATAGCCAAGCGAAAAATTGTGGTGGGTAATGCATATGCTGACCCATTCCTCCTCGAGGCATGAGATGACTCCATCTCACTAGTCTCGGATATCGGGGGGCAAGATTTGGTACCTCTGCCTACTGATACCAAAATAAGGGCACTCGCTCTAAAAAGAAGGTCACTAGTATCGAATTGAACCTGAATTTCTTTAGCTATCCATGCTTCCCTTTGGTCAGTTGTCTTTTCATATTTTCCAGAAGGCCTCCACACCAGTTAAATATGGTGGGGGTCAAACACGCAATAACATACTGGAACTGGGATTTCGAAGCCTCATGTAAGGCTTGCGTGCCATATACATGCACCATAGTGAACGAGATTGTTCTCAAGGGCAGGTTGTTAGTGATTGTCACTATCTTCACCTTCCCTCCGCTGTTCATTTCGACACCTGGACAATGCCTCTGGATTAGAGTTCTTGTACTCTCACCCCCTGGGCGAGATCCAAAGAGTTGGATCGCTTCTTCTCTTTGAGATAATCCTGTGATGAAGTAGATATATGCCTCCTCAATTTCTAGTTCCTGGCCTTTTATGACGAAGATCTCTTGATCTACATCCCAAAGACTGATCAAATAGGGCAACAATTCCATCTGGGCCCTTAACCCCATGGCCTTGAAGAACTTTAGCAACCCACAGTTCCTTAGAGCATTGATGCATTCAGGATCCTGAGCTGCATGGTGGTCTTCGGCCTCATGGCCTCTTTCTTTCCATTACAAAACCATCATCTCCTGCAAAACATCATTTAACACCAATTAATGCTTTTTTCGTGGATTAAAATAAAAGTTTTTTTGCTTGAAAAGAAGGTTTTTCTTCCAATAATTCCGCCTCAGTGCCATCGCGCTTATTTTATAAACAGAGCGATATCATCATGCGGGCCTTTTGGCTCGAGTGCGATTGTCACAGCGACAACGACCATATCCGTGATGATCGTTGACGCCCTAAAAATTGAAAATCCTCCCTTATAGCAATACATTATGTTAAAAACGCGTAAAAAAGGTGATAACATGTGAGAGCAAAGATGGGATTCTTACCCGTTGCAAACGGTTCATGAAATGACACTCTGGATCTCCCACAACGGCCACTTGAAAATCGAGGAAATTAGGGCACAAATACACTTTCAGAGCTTACTATGGTAAAACGGTAAAAAATAAAATTACTTTTGATTATTTATAAGTTTTGCAAGTCATTTTTGTCAATATTTTAATAATGTTTTATTATTATTTCTCGATATCAGTGATGGATGCATTTCTTTGTGCAGTTACAAGTACCTTCAGGTGAACAGTGATCATTATTGACTAATTCTTGTGAGTTTTGTTTTATCACTTTTTCAGACTCATTAAATAAACAAAGAAGGAACCCCCTCGAGTCATCTTTGAGCTCTTTTTTGACTCTCGAAAACTAAAAATATTGCCGAGTACTTGTCGTTTTGAACTCGTTAAAGTAAATGAATCTATGTCACCTTAGTATATGTTTACCCCTTTTTCGGGCTGAGATTGACTACTTACGAAAAAGGTACACCTTGATCGACATGGTCAAGAGGTTCCCTTGGATATTGTTTTCTACCTTTTCGGATTCGAGATACAAATTACGAAAATGGGCATGATGAAGTTTTTTTTTTGTTTCTTTTTCAAACTCTCTAAACATGAAAAAGATATCGAGTTTGTCTTCCGTTGGACTCGTTAAAATTTTACGATGAAAGACTCATCACCATGATGAGACCAATTCTCTCCTTCCTGGGACTCGTAAAACTTACTAGGATGGATTCATTCAAAGAATGAACTTACATGACAAACATATGTTATCCCCTTCAAGCTTGTGATAAAAAATAATTGGGGTACTCGCTATAAATAGTGGGGGAAAAATGAAGATGAAACATCCTTTGTATAGGCAGCATGTCGCTCTTAAACATGACACTCATTTGTCTCTCGTGTCGAGTTTGGGATATCCTTACTTAGTCACTCGTCCTTCTGGGTTTGGGTGATCCATTTAGCCTCTCATCTGACTATTCCACTTTGTCATTCTGACCCTTAGTCCTATGTTGAGTCTAATGCTGCCACACTCCGAAGTTGTGTCGCCAATGTTAAAGAGAAGTCTTATCTGCAATTATTTATCTATACATCGTCTGACCCATTGTCACAGTCTTGGATCTCATTCATTTCATTCCACTTTATTCCTTGTTTTGTGTGATGATAAGGGACTCACCATTGCCCTCCTTTGACGGGTCGCTTCCTGTTGACTTCAGCTCATTATCCAAGAAGATGACTTAGAAACTCCCTTTTAGTACCTTAGAGCTTGCATGCCCTAATGGAAAGTTCTTCACATTTGACGACAGGTCTTCATCATTGGCCTTCGATTGGATGATTCCACGAGTGTTCGACTTCAGTTTCATTATCACCTTCATAAATTGTACTGTTGTACCTTGAGAGCCATTATCATTATTAGTGGTTTCCCTTGTACCTGTTAACGACCTACATCATTGGCCGGTAATCAGGTGGTTTTCTAACATGTTCGACTTCAACACATTTATTCGCATGTTGGGATTCGTACTTTGATCAGGTCGGGATGAAGCTCAATACCCTGAGTCTTATCTGATATGACTCAGCCTGCATGGAATTATATGTTATTCATGATTATACACATGTTTCTACTATACAAATAGTTGTGACCATACCGTGGGACTTTACATTTATGATGATCCTTCTATATCGAATGGTTGTGACCATACCTTGGATCTTAGATTCACAGATGATCCTTCTCATTTGGATGGCTGTGCCCATACCATGGATCTTTTCATATAGTCTTCATCATCCGGATGGCGCGTCCATGCCGTAGATTCATGTCTTGATCTCATATATGTATATGTATATGCATCCTAGATTTGTAGGTCTCTTGACAGTATGTGTCCTCTGTTAGGCCCCTATACTACTAGTGTAACCCCTTATTGTTATTAGTACAACCCACTTATTATATTGATGTACCCATGTAGTGCCCATATTGTTACTATTGTGCCCCATAGAAGCCCACTATTGTTATTATTGTGCCCTTACATTATTATTGTTATGTCGGCTCTAATTATGTTATGACCCCTTAGACTCCTATATATAGAAAGGAGGTCTTTTCATTTGTATCATCCAAGAATTGTTCATTTATGTAATGTAAA